>VDFB02106933.1:0-14156 GCA_007258455.2 Sequoia sempervirens | reverse complement strand
CTGACACAAACCCAAAAAGTCAGCTCCAAATGCAAAGCAACAGAACCCTAAAATGGGGTCATTCATCCTTGGAGAAAGCATATATGTATAGTAAGTCACCCAGCCAAATCCGATTCTCATTATTCATCATCGGTATCACTCCAATGCAATCAAATTTCAATTTTGATGGTTTTCGATAGTTTCCGCAAATCAGATGTATTAATGAGCTATAATTTAATTAAATTTACTAAGGTTGCTAATTTTATTAAAATAATTTAATAGGCACCTTAGTAATAATAGCTCATTGGAAAGAGAATTGAAATTTTTAAATGTTGGACATTGATAAAGTGATTTTTGGAAGTAGAAATGGTTAAATAATAATGTAAATCACTTTTTGGAGTAATAAGGCTTATTTAATTTGTAAAGTGATTTTATATTATATTTTTCAAAAAGCTTCCGAAAATGTTATAAAAAGAGTTTTGGGACTTGTCATGACCACCCCTGTTTTTTTTTTAAACCACTATTTGTTGATTGCTTGTTTGTTGGTGAGTTTATGTATGTTTTTTCAATGTGTTTTCATGATGCATCACAACATAAAGAATATTGCAAGAGAAGAAAGCTAATATAAAACAATACCATTCATAAAGATGATAATATGTGAAGAACAATAGCTTTCAAATTTCAAACAAAACATTACAATGTATTTTCAGATCTGTAATAAAGAGTTTCAGACCTGAAAATGACTTATAACAGCAGCAAATCATTGCATAGGAGCTCCCATGACCACACAGAGAGATTACTCCCAAACCTTATCTTTTCCAACGCCTAGGAGCAGCAATACCAATACTGAATATGGACTGATTAGGAGGGCTATACAACAGCAACCCACCTACTGGATGGCATAGAATGGTATGACACCCTGAAGAGGGCAATTTGCTTCCAAAAATCAGATCTTCACAATAACCCCTGAACAATGCTTGGAAAGGTGGCGCCTAGGTTTGTAGAATCCAATGCTCAAGTGCCCAGAATGGTAAATCAACTATCAAAGGAGCTATGAACAGATTCAACCTTCATCCACTGGGAAATCAGAGTTTCCAAAATTCTGATATTGCTTTTCAGACCACAGAAAAAAACACCAAATCGCCTACTAAACGCTTCCAAAATGATGAAAACTCCAAAACACACTAACACCATCAAACCCAAATCAAATATCATATAAATCTTCATTTTCCACCTATCAAACCCTTAAAATTATAACTTTGCTGAAGCACTATGTGATCCCTAGATGGAACCACTCAAAATCTTCCTAAAGTGGATCTCTCACCACTGAAATCAGCCCAATACGGCAGGGGTTTCTGTGATGAACCACACTCTAGTGATCCACTCTGCTACCACTGTAGTGAAATGTTCTGACACCACTATGATGAACCGACACTCTACTTCGATGGTTTCACGGTGCTTGTAGGTCTGATTTGTGTTTGGTGTTTGTTTCTTTTGTGTTTTTTGTGTTTTGATGTTTGATGCCAATGATACATATGAATTTAACAAGCATATGCATGTAATAGAAACTCAAAATAGACTAAAACTACTAAGATAACTTTAGTAGACTCAATTTGATAGTCTAGAAGCTTTCTTCATTACATAAGGGAGTACATAAGATAGATGACTTACATAGAACTCAAAACCAGATACATCATATGCAATAATTTAACTTACAGCCAAACAACACTGTGAATAGTGCTTTGCTACAGTACCCGCCCTCCATAAGTTGTTCATACAACATGAAATACAAGATTCTCCCACCAAAAGACGAATTGAAGGGCTTCCTAGGGTAAGGGCGCCCACTTTGGAAGAGATTGGGTGTTCTCCAAAGGAGTAATGCTTTACCCCTCTTCGTTGCCCAAAACCCTGGCGCATGGTTGGCGCCACGTAGATGTTAAAATCAGCTTTCAAAACTTCCAAAAATGCAAACAACCCAATTTAAACATGCAATGAGAGATGTCACAAACAAAACCCTCCAAAAGATGACTCCAAGCACTTGCAAAATAAGGCTCCAATGAAGCATGCAATTTCTGATCTGCAACTTTAAGGTGGTCTTTCACACCATCAAGAAGCACAAATTTGAAAAACAAAGCCCAAACCAGGCTTTCCCACTGCTGAAATCAAGAAACCCTAGTTTCTCTCTTCCACAACTCCACACATCCAAGTTTCATTCAACAAAATAACTCTATGCATGAAGAGGTCGAACTTTCTCTTGCTCTTTATAATTTCACTTTGAAAACACTATTCATTAAAAAAACACTATTCACTTAAGTTATGTCTTTTTTCACTTTATCAATGAATAGTAACTGAAAAATATAAAGTGACCCCCTTTAACTAATAGACACAAGGTCCCTAAGCTTGAGTAAGTGAAATAAATGGTGAAGATCAATATTTAAAGCTCCAAAAACACGCCAAACGCGCAAATTCACCACATCACCATACTCCGGATACCAATACTGCCTTTTACCGACCAAGTGCCCGTTCAAGTGACCCTCTATCCAGACCCATTAGCCTACAAGGATCGACATAATAGGCTAATCCACCAACTTTGATGCTCACGAAAGAATGGGGACATTACAGTCTGCCCTCCCTGAAATTGCTTGTCCCCAAGCAATCATTACTGTGAAGAAACTTCACACCCCAGAAGGCCTGAAAGAAGAACTGTGAAACATCCCATGCATCACTAACTAATTCCTGAAGCGCCAGCATAAACACCACTACGCAAAATATCCTTGGGTCCCAAACCCAGAATGGAAGTCTACCATGTCTGATAACCTTTGGCTTCCGCTGTGCAACTCTGATCACAACTTCACCATGCTGAAAATGGTGAAGCAACTTGTCGGAACCCAACCAGACTGTAGCGCCAGAACTGTCACCACCCGGATCCCAATACAACCTGAAGTCACATCCATCTGTCATGAAGAGATAAAAATATCTAGAAACGTTTGCAACACAATATCTCTCTACAGCCTCTCCAAAACACCCATGGAAGTGATAGCTAATCAACCCATCATGTCCGCTGACACCGTAATCACCTTGTAACCATGTATCCGTGTGAAATCCTTGTGACATTAAAGTAACAAACCCTGTCGAATACCTATCAGCATGATGGATAACAGACTGTTGTCCCTGCCAGTAATCCCCTGCAAGCCCCTGAATCGGGTACTGGCAGCTTTTAGTCCCATCTTCTGAAGATGGTAACTTTGGACACAAATAAGAGGTACTCCCCTTGACTGCTCCAAGAGAATCACCCTGTGCCCAAGAATTGTGCATCGAGTATGAATCATGTATAGGTGGATCAAAGGCAAAACTATAAGCACTCCTCACCGTGTACACACTATTAAACTCCTTTGTGAGCCCTATTTGGAATCCCAATGCACGAGGACAATCCAAAACACTGCGACTGTCACTCAACCTAGAACTAGTATCAGGAGTATGATCAGCTTCTAGCTCGAAGAGTGGATTTTCATAGATCAACCCACCATCAACCTCAAATAAGGGATTATTCATGAATTGCGCACTCACTCCATGCTGGTCTAAACCGTCCAACTCTAAGTCCCTAGAACAATACATCAAGTTGTGCTCCTAAATTGGTTCATCAAGCTGCCAATCATAATCAACTGTATGGGATGAAATGACGGATTTTCCCCCAGGAGGGGGAAACAAATCGACATAAGTACCAATCTCCCAACTAGATGTTGTTCTGCATATCTCCTATGAAGTGGATGGAGTAGTGTCATAAGTTGACACATAACTCTCCAATGAGTCAACTCCTATGTCACAATAGCTATCGATAATCTGTTCTGCAACACCTGTCATGGGACTAATCTCAGGGGAACCAGGTGCAACACATAGCTTTCCGCAACTCTCAACCAAGGCTCTCATCCCATCTGTATCAACTGCACCTGAAACCGTGATGGATGTAGTAACCACATCCTCAACCTGCTCACAACCACAATCCGTGGACATATGTTCTTCACCAACTGCTGCCATGGAAACTTGAACTGTATCGGAAGATGGTGAAGATTGTGCCAAACTCGAGACCATGGTAAGCTCCTCCAACTGTGATTGTGACTCCTGAAGGGCCAACTGAGCACTCTCCAATGAGTCCATAGTCACCTCGATGAGCTCGTCAACCTCCTCCTTTTTCCCCTTTAGTGCATCGTAGCAAGTGCACCCCCACTCGAAAAGATAATCCCTATCAGCTTGTAACTGTAAGTAATTTTGTTTCATCATCCTAACGGCTTCTCGTAGGGCATGGAATTCTGCAAGGGAAAGGCTACTATCACCGTGCTCATCTGACATAGGAGTACCCCAACCATACGTAGCTAACATCTGTCGAGCAACATCAAAATGCTCTAATGCTGTAGCCATCATGTTATCATTGACCTTAAGTTGCCCAACCAAATGATGAGATCTCTGAAACTCAAGACTCCTATGCAAGTTCTCTGAAATAAAGTCTGCACTGTGATATGAGGCTGAATCATCATCGCTCACTAACTGATAAGCAGCATCGTGTGTGCTATCAATGTCGCCCACAATATCAACAAGGGTACTGCTGCTATTGTAGAGGCTGCTGTTTTGGTAGTAGCTTCGCACACTTCTTCCAAAGCAACTGCATATCCACCTGACTCGCGATCCTGGGATTCATTGCCCATAAATAAATTTTATGATTGGTTTTCTACGGTTTGATAGGAAAAGTCAGGCTCAGTGGGGCATGAATCTTCACCACAAATTGCATCATTAGTACCCAAATCTCGAGTACCCACTTGTGGCAACTCTATTGAAACCTCATCTCTCGATGAGATCTCTGTCCTCTCATGCTGATGCAAAGTTTCATCACGACTGTCATGAAAGTCAGAGTTGTTATCAGTGCTGATAATAACTTCTTGAGTGCTGTGAATATCATTTTGGAATTTCACCGTACTATTTTCATGTTGTAAGATTTTCTTATCAACAACTTTATTTTCAATCTCATGCCCATCTGTAGACTATAGGTAATTCTCTGCTGACTTATCACCCTTTAGCCCAAACACATCATAGAGACCTTTGGGTACCACACCAAGTCTCTCATTTTTACTTCGTGATAAGATTTGTCTTGTAGTGTAATCTTCATACTGCTGCAAGCTACGAGCTAACCCTCGTTGTGGAAGCATGAGTTTTTGATGGGTATTATTCAAGATATTCTCAACACTGATCCTAACTCCACCATACCATAAGTGGTGAAGCAATACACTGGGACCCATCCAAATGGCAAAGCTAACTCTGTCTCCACCTGGATCCCAACATGAACAGAACTTGCACCCATCCATCATAAAGAGGCAAGAGTATCTGGAAGCACCTGCTACGCAACATCTCTCTATAACCTCTGCTAGACTCTCCTGGACGTGATATCCACTTGTGCCATCATGTCTGCTGTCATTATAATTCCCCTGTATCCCTGTGCCCGCCAGTAGCCTCTGAGGCAAAGAAGCAACAAACCTTGCTGGATACACATCAACATGATGAAAAACTAAATACCGATCCTGCAAGCAATTAACCTCCGACAACTGAGTTGGGTATTTGCAGCCACGAGTTCCATCTACCGAAGATGGTAACTCTCCATCCCAAAATGGATGATAAACACTCTGAGCCAGTCCACACTGATGCGTTAACAAATCCTCTAGGTGTGGACTAAAGGAGAAGTGATGAGTACTCCTCACTATGCAGTCGTGATAAAATGCTCCAACCTCTGTCATTGGCTCATCACTAACAACACTGGAATCATAAGATAGCTCATTCCTTTGATCTTGAAAATTACACTTGTGTGATTCATGAGTTGACAATCCTTGCTCATAAACTGCAATCCTTGCTCATAAACTGAATTGGCATCATCAAAATGATCATAAGTCTCATCATTAATTGCTGATACAAAACATTTAGGGAGCTCAAAAACCTCATTGGTTTCATATGGGGCCCTTTCTTCATGCGCATGTCCCTCAACATGATCATCCTGCAACTCCACCTCATAAAGTGGGTTAACATGGGACATATCAACTGTTGTCTCAAAAGGTGGATTATCAAAAATATGGAAGTTACTTTCAGTATGTTGTTTCACCCTCGTGTTCTAACTCTTCCTCATCTTCAGAAGGGCTCAAGTGCTCTTCCCCTGCAACTGCCTTAGAAATTTCAACTTCATCATCAGCAAGTAAATCTTCTAAGGTCTGATTTTTGCTCTCCATAAGGTCAGCTATATGATGGTCACTAACTGTTGGGAATTCATCATAGAGGCTTCTAGATACTGTAGAGACCTCTTGTTCCTCCTCCTCTTTGTTCTGTGATGTAGACCTCTTAAAAATGGAAGCCATATGCCGCGCTACTCTATCTAATTTTGCAAAGTTTGAAATCAATTCATTTATCCTTTTCTGATTTTCATCCAACCTTTTCAAACTTTGTTTCAGCTTCTCCATATTCTTGTCCCACTGCCTCTGGGAAATAACCATGTTGTTTAACTGAAACTTTTGAATTGCAGTTGAAACTTACCCAACAGGTTGGCAGGAAACCGCTCTGATACCACTGTGATGAACCACACTCTAGTGATCCACTCTGCTACCACTATAGCGAAATGTTCTGACACCACTGTGATGAACCGACACTCTACTTCGATGGTTTCACGGTGCTTGTAGGTCTGATTTGTGTTTGGTGTTTGTTTCTTTTGTGTTTTTTGTGTTTTAATGTTTGATGCCAATGATACACATGAATTTAACAAGCATATGCATGTAATAGAAACTCAAAATAGACTAAAACTACTAAGATAACTTTAGTAGACTCAATTTGATAGTCTAGAAGCTTTCTTCATTACATAAGGGAGTACATAAGATAGATGACTTACATAGAACTCAAAACCAGATACATCATATGCAATAATTTAACTTGCAGCCAAACAGCACTGTGAATAGTGCTTTGCTACAGTACCCGCCCTCCATAATTTGCTCATACAACATGAAATACAAGATTCTCCCACCAAGAGACGAATTGAAGGGCTTCCTAGGGTAAGGGCGCCCACTTTGGAAGAGATTGCAGCCTCTAAAGGGAGGCATTTTAATTTCTTCTTGCTGTTCAAAACCCTCAAGTATGGCGGCTGGCTGTAGATGTTAAAATCAGCTTTCAAAAACTTCCAAAATGCAAATAACTACCTCTAAATGGCGAATGGAGATGCTAGCAGCAAAAACCCCTCCAAAAGATGACTCCAAGCACTTGCAACCAGCAAAATAAGGCTCCAATGAAGCATGCAATTTCTGATCTGCAACTTTAAGATGGTCTTTCACACCATCAAGAAGCACAAATTTGAAGAACAAAGCCCAAACCAGGCTTTCCCACTGCTGAAATCAAGAAACCCTAGTTTCTCTCTTCCACAACTCCACACATCCAAGTTTCATTCAACAAAATAACTCTATGCATGAAGAGGTCGAACTTTCTCTTGCTCTTTATAATTTCACTTTGAAAACACTATTCATTAAAAAAACACTATTCACTTAAGTTATGTCTTTTTCCACTTTATCAATGAATAGTAACTAAAAAATATAAAGTGACCCCCTTTAACTAATAGACACAAGGTCCCTAAGCCTGAGTAAGTGAAATAAATGGTGAAGATCAATATTTTAAGCTCCAAAAACACGCCAAATGCGCAAATTCACCATGTCACCATACTCTAGATACCAATACTGCCTTTTACCGACCAAGTGCCCATTCAAGTGACCCTCTATCCAGACCCATTAGCCTACAAGGATCGACATAATAGGCTAATCCACCAATTTTGATGCTCACGAAAGAATGGGGACATTACAGTTTTCATCCTCAACACACAACCCAAGTACTCTGGAGTCATTCTAGCAACATTCTGTTAAGTTGTCAAAAAGAACATAACCAAGTGAGAGCCAAAATGAAGTTTTATAGAGAGTGAGAGGGAATTAGGGCAACTTTAGGTTTGAAATGCTTTTTCCCTCCCAAAATCCAACACCCTCCTTATGAGCCTTATAAATTTTAATAAATTAAAACATCATATTCCTCTTGGGCGTCCTTGCTCATAAGGAAACTATTTTGCCTTATTCAGCCTTCTAAAACAATGTTAAGTTATCTCATTAGACACCAAGGTACTTTTCGATGACCACCTACCCCCTCACTTAAGTTATAAAGTTATTTTATAAAAATAACTTAAGTGACTAATAAAAAACAAATATTAAATAATCCAACCTTAGGCTCTCCAATGCCACCATAGAAATAACACTCCTGAGAACACTATGGGCCTCAGACCAATTTTCCCGAAATAGACTTACTATAAATAGCAAGTGCTAAAAATTGTAAGTACTCACCAAATATCAAATTAGCACAAAACATTAAAGCTCATCAGACAACTTCCACACACTACCCAAACAAAAAACCCTACACTAGATGCCACTAGACCCAGTTACTAAATATAGTACTTGCTAAAAATAGAGTCAAAACCGAACTAGCCCAAAGAAGGACGTCGAAAATGGGGACATTACAAGAGTTCATTTGCGGATATGCTTGAGAATTGATAACAAGTTGTTGGCTTGAACTTCATTCATCCAAGGGCTTTGTGAGGACGAAAACCCTCATAGAGGACATTAGTTACAAAAGTGAAAGATCTTTCCTCGCTGATTTGCTAGTGGTTTCATTCAGAAACTACACAGGAGCTTCATTGATGCAAAATTTTAGTTTGTTTGCAAAGCAATAAAGTAAACCATTGTGGGCAGATTTTGTGAAGACTAAACAGCAATTTATGAGTGTCAAAATATTCAGTTTGGACCCTTCATTTGCTGGTTGTACCATCTTTGTGCAGGCCATACGGCCTGAAGGAAGGGCGTAGGGTTCCTAGGGCAAAGCGTATAGGTTTTGATGGGAATTTTGACTAATTTGGGGCACCATGGTGTGAGGAACACTAAACAATAAAAGTGGAGTTGGAACAGCTAGGGTTTGCAGGAATTTGTTGCCATTTCAAAGCCACAGGTTGCTGTTTACAATCCATTTCCAGACCATTTATGAACAACAAATGGGTATGTTTGTATTGTCATTTTGAGATGATTTGGCTGTATGGGTATTGTACATAGTAGCCAGGAGACGCGTCTCCCCCCCTCTGACACATGTCTCAGAGACGGAGACGCATCTCTGACACCGCACCAGTACCCAAAGACTTCATTTCGAGCTTGGAAACTTTTTAAACGTCTCCCGACATCTCCCACATCTCTGAATCCCAAAAATGGCGTCTCTCGCAAGGTCTCCCCTGTCTCCTGTCAGAAATCACGCGTTTTAAAGACAAAAACATATTAATTTTTAAAAATACTTCATATATGATTTATAAAAGATAGAGCGGCGACACTTTTTGCATGTGCCTGACGAAGAGGGCAACAACAAAGAAAAGTGTGAACTCACCGAACTGTGAAGCATTGAAAGTCTGGAGTGAAGACGATAACTAGTATCCTGTAATAGGTATGTATTATGTAATAAATTTTTTTTATTATTTAATATTAGTGATATCAATCACCACTACCAGTAATCTGTTTTTTTTTAATTTAAATTTTAATATTAGTGATATCGATCACCACTACCAGTTATCTATTTTTTTTTAATTTAAATTTTAATATTAGTGATATCGATCACCACTACCAGTAATCTGTTTTTTTTTTAATTTAAATTTTAATATTAGTGATATTGATCACCACTACCAGTAATCTCCACAAGGGTATTGCCCCTATTTAAAATTGCGGAATACAAATTATTCCACGATTTTAAACAGGGGCAATGCCCTTGTGGAGATTACTAGTGATGCTAAAAAAAAACAATCTGAAAAATAAAAAAATTTAAAATAGGCTTGCACAGTTGCACTATAGTCTATAATAAATATTAAATGACTGAGTCATGAGTATACTCAATGCTGCCTGGAGATTACTGGTGATTTCCTGTGTCAGAATGTGATTTGTCTCCTACACAAAAAGCATGTACCATTTTGATTTTTTGGCCTTCCTGATTCATTTTGAGTGTGCTCATGCTCTATGTGCATTGTGCAATCATGATTCATTTAAATAATTTCCTCAAAGACATGTCTTTTTCTGTTTCTTTTTTTATTTTTCATAGCTTTAGCTACAGCCATTTCAAATTTTCTTTTTCTTTTTTTTTTTCTGATTCCTTTTTCATAACTTTAGCTACAATCATTTGATTTCTAATCAAAATGTCTTCTTTTTTTTTTGTGTAGAATTTGAATCATTGAATCAAGAATGTCGAGTGGGGGAAACAAACAAGGCTTGTATCCGTTGTGGAAGTATGTTGGTCGTGTTAAGGGGCCAAAGGGTTCAGGTGGAACAACCACGATCTCATGCAAATTATGCCCAATGTCATGGCAAGGTACTTACACGAGGGTGAGGGCTCATTTCCTTCATATACCTAGAAAAGGTGTTGATCCTTGTATAAATGAGGTGGAGCGTGAAATATGCCCCTTAATTTTTTCTCTTGATTTTTCAATATCAATTACAATACAACACACACCCGTTAAGGTTAGCTCCAAAACCAAAACGATGCATAAAAGTAACTCTAACCAAGAATGCGCCCTAAAACCACTGAAGGAAGAGGGGCGGGCATATGGTCAGAGGATCCCTAGGATCAAATAACTCAACAACTGAAATTGCTTACAATTGGAAGTGTAAAATAAACTCAACGCCAAGGATGTGCACACAAGATCCCTTTGAAGGCGAAGTGCTAACATATGGCGGAGTAATTATTAAAAAATTGAAATAAACTCAGGCGATGAACCAACCATTAAAGATTTCCGCTCAACCACTTAAACTGTGGGAGGAAAACTACAAACAATTCAACTAATTCATCCGCTACGGCGGGCATCCACTTGAGAGTGAGAATTCTCCACTTAACAGTGGGTGGCAAATGAAATTACAAATCAGATTACTCCTCACTGGCGGTAAACCATCCAGGAGTTATAATATTTGCATCAATTAGTCACAAATAAATGCAGTAATAAAATGGTTGGATTAGTACTACTAATTCACAACCTTACAATTAAAGATAAACTGCAAATTACGAGTGTTACAATGATAGAATGATTGCAAATATATAAAGGATGATTCTTTCAAGTTCTAAACCTCTTGAAGACTGAAATTGAAGCCAAAAACTGAACTTATAGCAATCTGATTTTAAAAACCAGCAAACTGAAATTGTTCAACCAGCAATTATAAACTAATAAAACGCTTATAACTTCTTCAATATACCTCCAAATTGAATGAAATAAATTGTTGAAGCTCCTTTGAAGGTTGGCGCCCAAATTGCTACATTGAAATTGCATCAAAACTCAACCATTTATTATTGCACGAAGTCCAATACCTCCTAAAATGGTACGGCCTCCTTGCTGGTGCGATTTTGGCAAGATAAAAATAAATACTTTGAAATAAATTCTGATCTTCTATGGGAAGGGGCACCCATGTGCTAGCAATCCATATTTTCAATACCCAGAAGCACATTAAAATCATACAAAAAGCTGTTAATGAAACTCACCTTCAGCCACGAATGAACCAGCAAGCTCAAAAACTGAAAAATACTTCAAATTCTCCAACAATGAAGCTCAATGTGCACTTATGAATGAAGCACACTCTCAATCCACCATCTAGGGAACCATAGTTTCAGGCCCGAAGAATGGAGACAAATTGCTAAGTTTTCCCTTAGCCGGATTCTGGATTTCAAACTAGCAACATAACTTTACAATATTTTCCAAAAGATGATCAGCTCTTCAAACAGCAACAATATATAAGTTTCAATTGGCAAATGAAACACTTCAAATTCGAAGAAGTCGAAACACTTCAACTTCCAAGAGGGGCGCCACCTTTAAGCATTTACTTTTTGAAATAATAAAACATTATTCAACTTCCCTTTTAGGCATCCATTTCCATATTGCAACAATAAAGCATTTATTTAAATCATTAAATGCTTAACATGACCCCTTAATGACCCATCTTTAAAACAACATGAAGTTATTAAGCCTAGGCGTGGGGTGCAACTGAAAAACATGAAATTCACTAAGTATAAAAACTCAATCCATGGAAATAACCAAAACCAATGCCAAAACTGAAAATGATGGATAGCAAGATGACTTGAGTTGAACTGCTGATGATGCCACTACCAAAATTAGACTTACTAAAAATAGCCAACTGCTATAAATAGTAAGTTCACATCAAAACAACAGAAAGCCAAACTGAACACTGAACTGCAAAGAATTGAACTGCTATTAGACAGATATTGCCAAAAGATAGACTTGCTAAAAATAGCAAATTGCTATAAATAGTAAGTTTGCACAACATCCTCTGAACGCCAACTGAGCAGTATCTAAAAGAGGAAACCCTAATTTTGCACAACTGAGTAGCCTACGGATTCTCGGAAATAGGCTAAATCCAAATGAACTTATGGCCTAAATGGAGACATTACAGTCCGCCCTCCCCAAAATTGCTTGTCCTCAAGCAATTCTAATGCCTTCCCAAAAACCATGCTGAACCAAAAATGAAACTGAATATGATCCCTGGATCCCAAATCAATCTAGGAGAAAGATAACACCAATTGATGTAAGCACTGCACTGCTGGATGCCAATACAAGAAGCCTCCTAATTAAAACTATACTGAAACACCATAGAAAATAATTCCAAAAGGCCAACATTAGCTTCATCATCATCAGCTGTTGAATCACAAACCTAGGTGATTCCTGGATTCCAAATCATCCTTAGGAATACTGTTCCTCTAATCCGTTGCGCTACTCTGATTAAAACAACTAAATACCCAAGGTGGAGCAACATATCATGATCCCCAAAAAACAATACACCAAACATGTCAGTGTCTGGGTCCCATATCAGTCTGTAGAACCTGCAAACTTCACTGTTATAATTCTGATCAGCAACATAAATGTTTTCAAACATATTACCAAACCAATGCCAATCATACAACAACACTCCACACACCATCACTGTACAATGCTTCTTTTGAAGCAAACTGCTTCCACCGAAAGAACTCCGAGTAATCTTCACACATCTCACAACATGAGTTTCTAATTGATGAATCAAATCAACAATTAGTTCGCTGCCCCAAACAATAATGTATGAGATGTTACCAAAAATTCCACTGTCTATCATCAAAAGACAACCCATACCTGAATTTTGAGCATACCGAATCATTCCCTTGCTCATCTGAGGCAGAAGTTCAGTCCATATAGGAGATAGAATGACCTGAAAATGATTAAACCAGCTTCCTAACAGGTCTGAAAACAACATCCTAGGATCTAATTTTTGGAAAACCAGCATCCAAGAAAGTGAGCAGCAATTGCAACTTAAGAATTTCTCAACAAAATGAGCATAACTGCTCATGAACCAAGATGGTGGCATCTTTAGCAAGAGACCCCATGCCACCACAAACCAACTTCTAATCATATTTCCTTCACAAATCATCAATTTATGATCAAAAGTAATGAACCAATGATAGTAAAAGAAGGTAGCAGCACTCAAAGGACTAAAATTTTGGGACTTAACTCTCCAAGAAACCTTCTTTTTATGCATAACAATCTTCATATAAATATAATTGAGATCCCACATACTGACTTTCAATTGGAGACATTTACCAACAAAAGCAAATAATCACAACTACATTCTGAGAATAATGTGCTGGTTTATTCCCTTTAGAATTTTCAATATTACCTTCTTGCCGAATAATACCAAGATCCCAAACCAACAACAATGAAGAACCATTTCTCAGACGGAGAACTGCTCTCACATGAATCCTCTGATTTGCTCGTTCCAAATGAATTGATGCTTCTTGTAACTCCAAGAAATAATCAACCAACCTACGTTAATTGAAGAAATAGAATCCAAAATCTTGTGACATGATTTGCCAGAAAGATTCCATGTATCCTTCATCAAATGCAATTCTAAAATCAATCACTCTAAGAGAAGATGGTGATGAACTAAAATCTGACAAGAGTCTCACAAGCATCCTCATCAAAATATAAATAAAACCTTCATCAACATGCTCATCAACTCTTTGATGAACAATAAGAATGTCTTCATTTCTTTGTGTTCCAAGAGTTACCAATTCTT
>VDFB02106932.1:209882-239404 GCA_007258455.2 Sequoia sempervirens | reverse complement strand
TAACCTCTCTTAGTTTTTGTAATCTTAGAGTTTTTTTCCTGTGGCGTCCAGTTTTCAGTTGATGGAAAAAGTGTCAAATGAAAGGAGTGGAAAGTTGCAAAGTGGTGCAACTTTCGTTCTGCAACTCGTGTGACCAATCAAACTGTTCCAACACATCTGAATAGGTATTTTTACGCTAGGCATGGTCCTATTTCATACCTAAACACGTGGAATCGCTCCAAGCTACGTTCAAACGGATCGATCTCTTAAGGGTCCAAAGTGCAAAATGGCTGCAAACTTCGGCATGTTGTTACTCGGATACTGTGACACTTAGAAACTTCTCGTATGATCTTATGGGATTTTGTTGGGCCCCTCTGCAATAACCTCTCTCATTTTTTGTTATTTCAGAGTGGTTTTCCTGTGGTTTCTAGTTTTCAGTTGATGAAAAAAGTGTCAGATGCAAGCAGTGAAAAGTTGTAAAGTGGTGCAACTTTTGTTCTGCAACTTGTCTGACCAAAAAAATTGTTCCAACACATTTGAATAGGTATTTTTACACTAGGCATGGTCCTCTTTTTTACCCAAACACGTGGAATCGCTCCAAACTATGTTCAACCGAATCGATCCCTTAAGGGTCCAAAGTGCAAAATGGTTGCAAACTTCAGCATGTTGTTACTCAGATACCCCGATGCTTAGAAACTTCTCGTTTGATCCTATGGGATTGCATTGGACCCCTCTACAATAACCTCTCTCGGTTTTTTTTATCTCAGAGTGATTTTCCCGTGCTGTCTAGTTTTCAGTTGATGGAAAAAGTGTCAAATGCAACCAGTGGAAAGTTGCAAAGTGGTGCAACTTTTGTTCTGCAACTCGTGTGACCAAACGAATTGTTCCAATGTGTCCGAATAGGTATGTTTAAACTATGCATGGTTCTCTTTCACACCCAAACACATGGAATCACTCTGAGCTTTGTTCAACCGGATCGATCCCTTAAGGGTTCAAGTGTAATATGTTGAAATAGGCCATTCCATCTATTGTTCAGGTTGTGTCTCGGTGATATGGGCCCGATGTAAGTAGGATAGGGAGTAGGAATAAGAAAATAGCATTGTTAAAGGCATTGGAAGAGATTACTAACGCTGCCCCTGTTCAAAATTCAAAATTGAGGCCCCTTAAAAGCAAGGCTAGAAGAGGTGAAAAGAAGAAATTGCTTGAAAATAAGTTAGAATAGGTTGGAAATAGGGTGAGGTTGTGGAGTTTGATGTATTCAAGAGGTTTTCAAGGATAGGGGAGGTCAAAAGTATGTTATGGCATGATTCCCTAGTTGGGAAAACAGGGGTTTTGAATGAAAAAGAGATGTTTGAGGGAGTAAAAGTGGGTAAAGTGAAGAGGTAGCATAATTTTGTGGTCAATTAAGTTTGTGCAAACAAAATGAAGAGTGTTGGAATAGATTTTTAGGTTCAGGTTCGGGTTCGGGGGTTCGGTTTGTCGATTAGGCCAAATTTTTTTGGAGGGGGGTTCAGTTTGTTTTGGGTTCCTTTGTACAAAAATCATGTAAAAACAAAATATAAATATATATGCTGCTTAGAAGCATGCATTAGGATTAGAATATCACATAACATCACATAAACAACAAAACCACTATAAACTTGAATGTTATTTAAAACATGCATCATAAATATTCATCGTTGAAACTTGAATTGTGGTAGCTTGATGTACAAAGTCTATTGATGCTAGGGTTCAATTTGTATGATTTTGAAAAAAGAAGCCAACTGAGTAGAGTTATCAGTGTTCTTCATAAATCATAAGAATTTTTTTAGTACACTAGCCATTTTGATGTCTTCTTGCAGTCTCAAACATTATTTTGTATCATTGTTACATTGGTCTTGAGAGTGGTAGCTTAATATAGCTCCACAATACAAAATCTGGTTTACCTGTGCAGTGTAACAATGGCATAGGCAGGTTTTTCTTTCAAAGAACCAAAGGGTGAGTGCACAATTGAAGTGTATAAACACATATCTTTTTGTAATATCAAGGATACTTTTTGAAACTTCCATGCATTGATAATCTAAAAGGAAAAGTCTTATACATATCCTTTGCTTATTTGAGTTGTTCTAATCAAATGATTAAATACATTGGAATCTTTTTATCAATCATTTCATAGAATACCAATTGAAAACATGTTTTTTGCTTTTAGATAAAGTTGTTTACCATCAATCAATTAATTTATTCAAGACAAACCATGAAGGACATCAATGATCAATTATGCTATGGCTAACCAATTAATAAGTATACACGTGAATAAGTCAAGCATGTACATGTGACTAAGGGAAGCACAAGTAGTCACAAACACGTATGCCTTGAAGTATACACACGAATACATAGTATACACAACTTAATACAAAGTATATGCACAAATACAAGGTATACGCATGAAAACGCGTAAGTCGCAAAGTATACATTGGAACACACGTAAGTTACAATGAATACACATACGTTGTACAATATACACTTGAATACATGTAACTCATATCTATTGAACCATGAATTTATAACATGAAAATATGGACACCATCAATAAAAAATATTTGTATTAACCAAATAGCCATGTACGTATACATCAATATATGTTGATATAAGTATAAAATATAGGTACAAAATAGCCATATAGGCTTACAAGAATGCCATATAGGCATACAATGTCAATTATATCCAATACAAAATATGTACAAAACTACCATGTAGGCATACAACAAAGGGCTCTGGAATCAAAAGGCATTGCTCTCTAGGCTCTCGAAATAAACTATTGCCCTTTGCTAGTCGATTAGATGGCAATAGGTCTGCCACTCATTTCTTTTGCACTCTAGGAGTGCTCCTGCTACTCCTCCTACTAGGGTTAAGTTCTTGGTGAAGTTTTAACTGTTACAATTTAAGAAGACATTAATATATATAAATTACATTATAAAAAATGATATATTTAAAAAAAATCACTTACGGCCATCTCACGATCACTCTCCACAAGGGAAATATTCGCATGCCAATGCTGAGGCATGCTCAAGACCTATATAAACCATCCAAATAGAAATTAGACTACGAATCAATAATTTGGTTTGATTTTTCACTCAAACTAACATCTATAACAACGAATGTAAATTAAAATTTAGTAATTTGCCTCATACCTCCCCTGTCAGAGCCATCAAGGATTGTATAGCAGATGAAATAGCGATATCCATTGCCCTCGTAACATTTGGAGGTGTTTCCACAACCAACATCTGAAAATAAAATAAAATATATTTAATCACAAAAAGTTACAATAGCGATCCATGCCATGACTTATAGTGTATGAGATCTAATGAACAAAATTTTGAGTACTTATTAAACTATATATTTTTGATTATCATGCTTACTATTTTCCCTATCCATATCTTGTTTGAAAGGATGTGTTTTTAGGCTTTTACCCATAGCAGCAAGCCAGCTGAATCATTTGATTAAATTCTTTTTGTAGACATGTACGATAACGTGGTGGCATAGAGAAGGCAACTTGAACTGTTTGAAAAAATGCCTCAAAAGAAATGGGGTCTCGTGGTGATGTAATGTTGGATTACAAACAAATGCACATCATGGCATTCCATCACCATAAGAACACATTTCTTTTAGGCATTTTTTCAAAAAGTTAATTTCCTTCTCTATGGTATTATTGCTTACTATTATGCTTTGATAGATATTTTTCCAAGCATCCATAGTTTGTTGGAAAATACCTATTTTATGCTTTTATCCATAGCAGCAAGGAAGCACGAGTAGTTTGATAAAATGCTTTGGTGCACATGTATGAAAAATGTGGTATCATAGAAAAGGTGGTGAGCATTTTGAAGAAATGCCTTGAAGAAATGTGGTCTCATGGTGATGGAATGGAATTCCATCGTGCCATGAGACCGCATTTCTTCGAGGCATTTTTTGAAACTACTAACTACCTTGTCTATGCTATTGCTTACTATTATGGTTTCATAGATTTTTTCCAAGCATCCATAGTTTGTTGTGCAGGTGCACCTTTGCAAGCACATGCCTCCATGTGAAGAAATTGCATCAAGTTGCTTATGTTGACTTTCTAAACAACTATATTGTAGTTGAAATTTTGTCATCTATCAATATCTAGTTATTAGTTATGGAATGTGAAGTAATGCTTTGATTTTGAATGATATGCAATGCAACGTAACCAATGATATGAATATAAACTACACAAATCTATTAAGTACAATTCTTTTCTCCTCAAGGGATAACATTGTTCCCTCCATACTATGTTTCAGATTGATGGTTTCCTCACCACAGTATTAGCAAGTATTGAGACCAGCCATTAAATTATCAATTTGGATTTGGATCGAAGGGTCCTCAGCCTTGCAAGAAATACTTCTAATACGAACATTAGTCCTATTGATCTCATGAAAGAACCATTTAATTAGTTCAAAAAACACATTGGCATTGTCACAGACCGATCCCAACACATCAGAAAGATCCTCCCTATCAAAATTTTCAATGCGATTCCCCACAACAACGTCCTCTTCAAAAGAACTCTCATGAACCTTATCATTAGAAGCATCCTTACCTTTACCAACAGTGATAGGAGACTTCATCCTATGAATGGAATTGGCATTTTGCTCCGCAATAGCCTTCCTCTTCTGAATCCTCTTTGCATTTGCTTTCTTAGCTCCTGCAGCCTGTTCACCACCCACATCTCTAACCTTCTCCTGCTTCGGCAACCCAATGACAACACTCGAAACATCCTGACTATGGAAGCCACCAGCCATAGAGAGAGGGACATCCTTCTCCAGGTGTTGACTAGGTTTCAAAACCATTCTCTTACGACTTCCCTCCTCAAGTTCCTACACATGTCTAGACGTAGGGGGAGGAGAAGAAGCTTCCCCATAAAGATCATTTTTGTCTCTGCCCCCCTTAGAAGGAAAAATAACCTCCACATCATCACTGCAAGTCGTATAACCCGCTTCCTCATCCATTTTCCTTTTCCTAGATTTACCCTGAACAAGGGATATGGGGCCCTCCTCCAAAGAGGAATACAAATCTGGGACATAGTCAACATCATCATCCCTATCCGACTCAGAATCTTTATTTAAAATAAGCCTCATCTTCCTTGGTTTCTTAGAAGCCCTTTCCTCACCCGACTCAGTTTCAAAATGCTCCCTAGCTTTAGTAGAAATATCCTTTAGAGTAACAAGATTTTTATGGACATCATGAGCTTTCACATGTTCATAAATCAAAAGAATCAACCCCGAATGCAGGACAGGGTATTTGGGATTCTTCTTATGCTCTTTAATCCCACAGTCCATCGACACCAACAAATAATAGGGAAATGACACCCATTTCTTGTGCCTAAAATGGTTAAGCAACATAAAATGGTAATTGTTAATGGTCGTGTACCTTCCTTCCAAGGTTACACACCTCATGATTTCTTCGACAACATCCTGCCAGAGAGCTTTCAAGGAACTCCTCAGATACCCACCACTCTTCGTAGGCTTCAAGTCATCAATCTCATTCTTCTTAAAGAAAAGGGACACTGCGACCTGTGATTCTTTCTTATCCTTGTATACTTTCATACCCTTAATTTCTAGGCCAGTAATCTAGGCTATGAATTCCTCATCCACCACAATTTCCCTACCACCCAAGTCCAGGGTTCTCCCTTTCCACCCTTTCTCAACCAATTCAGTAACCTGAGGATTATTGCCATGCAGTTTCTCCATGAAAGGAGTTAGACCACCCTTTTCTAAAATCTCCCACACTTCCTTTCTCTGCTTAGTAGTATCACAGGATTTGGGCTCGGCATGATTTCTGTCCCCACCCATGATGATAGAAAATAGAGACCAAGCACTCAATAGGAAACTTAGAAGGAAGCAATAGACACCATTTAGAACCGAATTATCCAACATAAGACTTTGGAAGCTTATGCGGCTAACACCCACAATCCGTGTGAAGGCAGCCACAAGACATACATACCATAATGAATTTGAACTCCGCACCATATGACAACCTTTCCTCAAAATCATAACCATAATATCCTTACTAATGACATTCAACCACATGAGCAAGGATGTGCACACCTTAATGAATAAATTAACTTTCATTTATAACAATAGTCGTGACCTCATAAGGGATGGGGTCATTTAAATCCCATACCTTACTATCTCTAACACCAAAGTTAGCGAAGAAATCAACTAACTTATTTCCCTCTCTCAAAATATGGGAAATATAAACATTATCAAAGGATTTAATAATTTCAATGGAATCCTTGATCAAGGCCTCAATTGTCCAAGACGGGGGAGATATATTCTTCAAATTATTAATAATGTTCAGAGAATCACCCTCCAACCAAATCTTCTTGTATCCTCTTCTCTGAGCCAAAACAAGACTATGATAGGCAACCGCTGCCTCCGCAAAGTGGTTTGTCTGGGTTCCCAAAGGGAGTGCCACAACAGAGACGAGCCTACCATTAGAAATGCAAGTTGAATTGTTTTTAATAAATAAAATATTATTTATTAAAGGGATGATGTTGAATGAATTAAATGGAAAAGGTGGGATTAAATAATTAAAATAATTATTTAATGTAGAAGTTGAAAGATGATTAAATAATATTTAATATTATTTAATTTATGAGGGGGGATTGATTTTTTAATTAATTAATTAATTGATAACTATTTAATTAAAGTAGAAGAATAAGTTAAGTTAGTGACATAATTAAATAAATAAGATTTATTTATTTAATCAAGAAGATTAATTGAAAATAATTAACGATATAATTAAATAAATATGATTTATTTATTTAATCAAGAATATTAATTGAAATGAATTAATTAAATAACATAAAGTCATTTAATTAATAGTGGAAATATGATTTTAAACAATAATTAAATAATTGAACATTATTTAATCATTAAGAAAAGATGAATATTAGTGTTAAAGTGCTAGTTCACAGGCTAGGACAATTTCAGGTATCTACAAATATCAGCTTCGATTATAATCTCATACTTCATACAACTTGATCTATAACAACTATACTCAAGTAAAGAGAAGAATATAATTGACAGAGTAGTCAAATAGTTTTAACATACTAAGTCATCATTTGTTTCAGAATTTTAAAACATCAAAATGATGACAAAAGTATGGTACAGTAACGATATTCCATTTCCAACATTCTGAATAGATAAAGTACAGTTGAAAACTTCATAGTTAAATAAGTGTCGTACTATTTGATTAGAGAACTATCCTAGACAATCTCACATCTTATTGTTTCAATTTATTTTTTAAACCGGTATTATCAAATAATACAATGAACTTTAATCATTCAAATTTAACTTATCCTTCAATAATTTGTATGATCAAGACAACAAAATTAACATCAATCGGGTATGTTTATCCTTCAATCACATGCTCAAAGATATGGTTGATACATATGCTACTGGATAGCATTACGTTCCTTATTGTTAGTCAATCAAAAATACTTGATGGAACAATCAATTATGATAGAGGCACCACAACAAGAGGAATCAGTTTAAGCATAACTTTCAACGTTGATGTTAAGAACTTCAATATCGATTTTGTATGTGTATATATATACAGTATGTTTAAGTATATATATTTATACATACACATACACATTGTAACAAAGAATGGAGTAATTAAAAATTCCATCGAAAGATCTAACATTAGACTGTGACCTATTGTGGCCCTTTTCATAGGTCGTGACTCAGACAACATGTTGCATGATATAGTTATTGTTAATACTTTTAAAACAGATAAAGATCAATCGTTCCACATCTTGGTAATGTTGGGAATGATGGAAATCACCCATCGAAAAGCTAAGGTTGGGAACAATGTCATTCATTTGGCCATCTATGGCAACAACATAATCTTTGATAAGTAGGAGGTATTTTCCATAGCGTGTCAAATTGTGATATTGCTATCAGGATTCAACCCTGTAGTTTTATGAGTCAAACTCATTGACCAATGTTTCATGAGTAATGGTTCACAAGAACCCATCTCTCATGATAGTGAATGGTTCACTTAGCACTCATTGCATCTAGGTGATGCTCACAGAGGTGAAGCGTTGGGCCTTCCTAGGAGGTGACCCATCCTGGTACTACTCCAACTCAAGCACACTTAACCACAAAGTTTTATCCAAGGTTAAACCCACTTAGCTTGCAACCCCATTTGCAAAACCTTCAACAAGTGTTGTGCCTTATGAACCATTCATTATAGAGCCCCTTTAGCTCATCAATTAATAAGTAGGAGGTATTTTCCACAATGTGTCAAATTGTGATATTGCTATTAGGATTCAACCGTGTAGTTTTACGAGTCAAAATTATTGGCCCATGTTTCATGAGTAGTGTTTCAAACTGTATGGAATGCCTCAAACTAATCCCAAAGGGTATGAAGTTCCTTTACCAACAAAAATGCAACCCAGCCCCATTGAGGTTGAAATAGTCCATATAGTGGAAGACACTAAAAAATCCTTTGACTTCACTCTTGAACAAATATTAGAGATGCAAAAATACCTATCTCTTGTTAAGTTGGTAGATGCTATGATAAGTATTTATCCAAACTTATACATGTTAAGACTTGCATAAGCTATTTATAAATTCCCCACAGATTTTGATGTCAATCAACTTAGGGAAAAATCAACCTCATTAAATTTTGGAGCAAGAAACTGTCCACAAGGAAGTGACCCCTTAGTGCATCATGTCATTGAAAAAACACCTAATCCTTCTTCAACAAACGTACCAAGTAAACCCACAATCACTTTACAAGGAACATATCAAATGAACTTTCAAATCAATATAACAATATGCATTATAACACTCAAGGTTTAGGGACTCCAACCAACATAGGTTTACAAAATACAAACAATCCACCACCATACAACAACCAACCACATACAAACATACCAAATCCAAACATGCCAAATTTGAATTTAATAAACTATGGGAGCAATTATTTTACCAAACATACATGTTCATCAACAACCCCTCAACAACCACTTAAAAAACTACCTTAATATGAAACTCAACAACCACCTCAACAACCTCAAACTCAATATCAACCTCAAAATCAACAACCACCTCAAGATAATATCCTTTCACAACACCACCAACAACCTCCCCAACACAACATCATACCACCAAATCAATACATTCATCCTCAACAACCAAATCCTACCCCATCACCCCAGGGTAAAAGTACAAAGTTGTGTTACACTTTTATAAAGGAAACAACCAACACTGATCTAACTTTTAAACTTGAATCACTAAAAAGTGGCATATATGTTTTAAATTTTGAAATGATGTAAACTAATAAAATGTGTATTTTTTAAGATATTTTATTTTTATATTTATAAATTAACACTATAGTTTAGTTGCTAATAAAATGCTAAAAATTTAAGTTACATGAGACATCAATCTTTATATAGTAAACTTTAATTTATTTTCCTTCATTTTTTTTGTATGTATTTATAACTTGAAACTTTAGTGCATGGATATATTTTTTCCAATTTTGATAATATATATTTTAAATAAATATTAAAATGTGTATATTAGAATACAATTTTTTCTATTTAACGTCAAATTTCATATTAATTATTTATCTAAAATAGAAAAAAATTATACCATCTTGATAAAGATTCTTTTATCTAGTGCATCATATCTTTTTAAAAAAATTTAAATAAGTTTTAGTATTTTTTCTTGACATGGTAATCAACTAATATTTTATGTTGCTAACTTACTTTTAGTAAAAATAAAATATAAAATATAAATAATAATTAAACTTTTAAAATATAAATTTTCTTGAAAACTGCACTTATGGATCTACAAAAGGGTATTTTTATATTTTAAAAAATATGTTATTTACATGAGTAGGAGTTGTTCAAACATAAGTTTTTCAAATAATTTTATTTTTTTGGTAGATTGACCTCAAAGTGGTGCTACATATGCATTTATCCAATAATTTTAGTTGGAAAAGTTTTGGACATGTCTAACTTAGCTATAATGAATCTTATTAGATCATATGTTTGACCAAAATTAATTTTTAGTTAGAAATACTTAAATTCACTTGTCTCGATAAGCTGGCTAAAAGTGTGACACAAATTTGTACTTTTACCCTCCAACAAAATATGGCATACCAACAAAAACTTCAAGCACAACAAAAACAACTTGCCCGACAACAATTGTAAGATCAACAACAATTCCATGCTCAATAACAATTACTTTCACATCGACAACAACAACAAGCCATTGAACAAAACTCCCAATAAAACATCATACCCCAACACCAATATGGACCTTACAATGCACCTCCTCCACCCCAACCTAATCTAGCATATCAAACAGGTCCCTTACCTCAAAGCAATATCCAATATCAAACAGGTCCATAACCTCAAACTCCATATAATCCATACAACACAAACCCATCTACATATCAAAATCCAAATCTATACAACACTTACAATTCACTACGAAACGCTCCATCTATAGATATATCCTCACAAATTCAAACGTTGAAAGATATACAACTGGGAAAGATGAAAAAAATCATAATGTACACTGTTCAAGACTTATGTCCATACCCATTTCACACAAGCATCACAATGTTACCCTTTTCCCAAAAAATTGAAATGTCAAAGTTTGATAAATACAAAGGATGTGGTAACCCTAAAGATCACATAAGAGAATTCTATGTAGCTTGCATGGAGGTATCATATAACAATTCCTATCTAATGTGCCTCTTTCCACGCAATTTGGGTGGGCAGTCTATTGAGTGGTTCTCACATCTACCACCCAACATAAAAACTTTTCAAGAAATGATAGATCAATTTGTAGCCCATTGCTCCTACCATATTGATTCCAAAATCACCTTAGAGGGAATATACACTATAAAACAAAACAAAGGAGGATCATTTACCTCTTTTGTACAAAGATGTAGACACAAGGCGAGCAAGTACAAATGACTTATACCCAAAAAATAACAAGTAGATATCATTGGAGGTAACCTAAACACATATCTCACCTTCCAATTATGAATGCAATGTGTCAAAACCTTTGAAGAACTCATATCTAAAAGGATTAATATTGAGAGAGCACTCATCGCTAAAGGAGCAGTGCAAATCTATAAGAACAATTACCAACCATCTAGTTCAAGTGAAAAACCTTGTATATGGGCCAAAAATAAGAATATAACTAACGACAGTGTGGTAGATGCAAAAGTTATGATAAACGCTCCATCTCAATCAAACACACAACAAAAAAATCAACCAAATATCCAAAACAGTAATCCACCAAGAGCACCACCACCACCAATAAAAAACAATTATCCACCAACGCACAAATACACTCCATTGTGAGAACCTATGGAAATGATCTTGCATAAGTTAATTCAAACTAATTTAATAAAAATTCCTGAATTCAAATAGTATGAAGAGCTGCACTTTAAACCTTCATGGTTCAACTAGAATGACTATTGTGAATACCATTGCACCAAAGGACATCAGACTTCAAACTGTATGAAAATAAAAAATATTATCCAAGATCTAATCGATCATGGTGAAGTCAACATCAACCAACGACCTGGTACCTCAGGAAATAATGAATTGGGAATATATAAAAGAATCCTATGCTAGACCATGGTAAAGGAAACGCCGTGGGAAAAGCTAAAACCTACAATAATGTTAATCTCAACTATGACAAAATTGTGGGCAATGTATAGTGTGATGTCAATCACATATCTGTTGTCACTATCCAGGGACCGAATCCTGAGTGTGGAGTCACCACACAAAGAGGGAAAGTTACCATTCAAGTAGCCCCTACAACAACAAGAGGTCTACCAAAATCCAATCTTGTGGATTATAGCTTATTGAACATCTCAAGAAGAAACCAACCCAAATCTCCATTCTAGAGCTCTTGAGAATTTCATCCGCACATAAAGAAATTTTAGATAAAGCTCTTTTGTCATCATCCGTACCTAATGACATAGACACTGAACAATTCCGAGCCATGGTGGGGTACATTGCATCCACACACCACTTGGTGTTTATCGAGAAAGATATTCCATCCCAATCATTTTAGAATCAAGCATTACACCTTGAAGTATATGTTCACAAACACAAGATGAAAAGAGTATTGATAGATGGAGGTGCTAGATTGAGCATTTGTGCCCTTTAGTTGGTCAAACACTTGGCTTACTCTAAGGAAGTAATCAAAAAATAAAAAGGTATTACCATTATGGCCTATGATGATAATGAACAAGATTCAAAATGAACAGTCAAGATACCTATACAAGTAGGTCTAACAATTACAAAGGCAACATGCCAAGTCTTAGACCTTGAATTTCTATATAGAATCCTTTTGGGCTGCCCATTGATCCATGCCATGCAGGCCATAGCATCTACCTATCATTAGTGCATAAAATTTCCATATAATGACAAAGAAGTTACCATTCATCATGGTGACCCTAAGCCCTTTTACTATTGTAAAAGTATGGAAGAGAAATATCATAGACTACTACAAGTTCCAAATAATGATGTAGTTCCACTTTCATTGCCCTACATTGATCCAACAACACTTTCTTTTACATCAAAGACGCGACAAGAAATACTTGAGATCAAATTTCAGATATAAGATAACAATTGTGGTGACTATAACCTCAAGGAAACATTTTATGTGGGAAAACTACCACTTTCTCCCAAATCATATGGTAAACCCCACCATATTGAGAAAGTGACCAAAATCCTCAAATTTAAACAAAATATCTTCACAAGATGGGGTGGAATTTAATGTAGTGGTCATAGATGAATGGGATCTTTCTAAATGGGTATATCAAGAGGAACAAGAGGAACCTCCTCTTCATGTTGATACAAACATGAAAGGTTATCTATTGATCAAAAACATGGGATATACTGGTACTAGTGGCCTTGTATTAAATAAACAAGGTATTCCTGAACCCATCATCCTAGAGAAGTGACCAAAGAACAAAGGTCTAGGGTACACTTGAAGAAAAATGTGATCCCTCTTGTTGAGGATATCTTAAAAAAAGAAGTTGAAGCTTCTTCTTGGTCTAACCCATTTGATGATGAAAATATAGATGACTTTCCCATGTGTATAACAGATTCAATAAAACTTGCCTCAATATAAACTATTACCACTACATCCTTCACATCTCCCATCCAATACAATGAACTTGAACTTATCTATCCTTAGCTCATGGACTAGGACCAACAAAAAGCATCGATTCTTGATTCATTCAGAAATGATGAGGCTATCATAGAATTCATGGGGCTCAGAGATGACATTCCTTTTGGAGATCACAAAGTAGGTTTTGAAATTGAACTTGATACCCAAGCATACTTTGGGGACATGTAATGTCCCCTTCTAGTTGACATATCTTAGTTCTTGAGATTAGCCTATTATGTGACCCTCGTAGGCTGATAGGGTGGATAAAGGGTCTTGTTGAGGCATGGCTTGGCTTCAGTTATCAGAATCATTCAGTTTGGCTTTCGTTCGGGGTCGTTTGGACATCATTTTCTTAACTTACTATTTTTAGTAAGTGGAGACACTCAGAAGAGCACCCCTGCTATTTTTAGCAGTATGGTCTGGTCATATGTAGATTCAGTCACTTATCATCTGGCTTCAGATGGTTCGTCAATTGGACTTATATTGAGAGAGATATTAATATTTATTTGCCAAAATAAATATTAATTAAATTGAAGCTTATTATATAAAGTTATAATATAATTTAATATTATAACTTAAGTGACTTTTTGAAAGGGGTCGACCATCATGAAGAAGGGGCCATTTTTAATTAATGATTATAATTAAAAATTTATACAAACTATTGAAAGATTAAAAGTGAAAATGCAAGTTTTATTTAAATGATGTTTTTTGAAGGAAATCGACCCAACTGAGAAGATATAAGTTTTCTTTGTGAAAACTTCATTCATTATGTTATGAAAATTGATTTTAGCCAATTTCTTCTTCAGAGAGCGAAGCCAAGGGTTTCAGTTGTCTTCAAAATTGGAGAACAAGCCATCTTTAGTGTTAGCAATTCAGAGGTTGTGAAATATCAGCTGATTTATTGCCTATAATTGAATAGCTTCATTCAGAAGTTATTACAGAGTTGAATGTGAAGTGATGATTCAGGGTTTGACTTAATAATTGTCCAGAGACATTGTTTTCTTGAGCGGCTGAGTTTGATATACACCTGGCACAAGTTCCAAGATTTGTATAGAATTTATTGCTGTTATTTGAAGGTCGTACAAATCAGCTTGAGGGTCGTACTTTTTATTCCAGCTTGGACGCATTGTCTTTTGGTCTTCTGCCTTCACCAAATGGGACGCCTTGTTATCTGGGGTGGTCTACATCAATCATGAGGCTGGAGAAAGTTTTTTCTGAGGGTTGTCATATTCAATCTTCACCATTAATGGCAGCTGCAATAACCAGGTTTTTAGCATAAATGTTGTTGCTTTTTATTTTGCATGTTATCCGATCTTAGACGTAATCAGTTGGGAAGATCAATAAACATTATGGCATCAATATATCAATTAGATTCCAGAATTTTTAGCACAGTAATATTTTATTTAAATTTTGCAAGCATTTTCTTTCAAAATTGCATTATTATTTGTATATGCAAAAACCACAAAAAAATCAAAACACTCAAAAAACAAGCAAAAACCATCAGTTTTAGAATTGTGAGAAAACAAGTTTCTACAGTGGTATCAGAGCGGTTTCCTGCCAGCTTGAGGGTTTGGGATTCATATGTAGCCACAGGAGGTTGGGCCTCACAGATATTACACTCGCAGGAGAGCTTTGTTTGACAGGGAACAGGGATTGAACAGGGAGCTGGGTACCATGGATGACAGAACATAAATTCCTCGAGATCCTAGGGATGATGATGTAGAGGTCAGACAGACTCTTAGAGATCTTCAGACAAGTCAACAACAGGTAGTTGATGTATTACAACAGTTGACCACGGCGATATAGAGGATTGGTTCGCCTAGGAGACCATCACCACGTCGTGATGAAGACAGGAGTGATGCAGGTTCACGGAGGATACCCAGGACTGTTTCACGGATAGTAGATAGGCCTACCCGGCCGACTTTTGTGAGACAGGAGCCTGACGGGGCTATTGTAGATGAGGAGCCTGAGGAAGTGTTCATTGATATTCTTATGGCAGCGAACGATGAGTGGGAGTTATTGACCCCAGAGGTCAGAGAGAGAATTACCTTTGATAGGTTTATCACACAGAGGTGAGAGCATTACAAGAATAGGCTGGATAGGAGGCCTAGACATCAGAATAGTGACCTGAAGCACTCCACAAACAAGCTCACTTTAGCTATGTTTGATGGCAGCAGTAAGGTTACAGCCTAGACTTGGATCAATAAGTTGGATACCTTCCTTACATTGTGTCCCATGGTGGAGGAGGATGCTATTAGATATGCTACTTTGCATCTTGAGGGGGCAACTTATGACTGGTGGCATCATGGGATGGTGACACTTCAGCATGACCGTATCACCACTTACCAAGAGTTTGTGGACAGATTGGTGGAACGGTTTGACAAGAAGGATCCTGAGACTTACTTCAAAGATTTGGCTCAGTTGAGACAGGTTGGTAGCTTGGAGGCTTACATAGGAGACTTCCAGCGGTTGTCAATTATGGTTCCTAACATATCAGAGAGGCGTCTAGTTGTACTTTTTGTGGAGGGACTGTTGGAGCCAATGAAAGGATGGATCAAAGCATTTGATCCTCTTTCACTATAGGAAGTGACGAAGAAGGCACACAACATGGAATTTGCAGCTCCATCTAGCAAGTTCAATTCCAGGAATATTTCTTCATTCAAAGACAACAAGGGATTTAATAAAAATAATGAGAAATCAGATTTTAGGAGTGATTCAAAGGGAAAATCAGCAGCACCCTTGGATCGTGAGACTCTAAATTATTTGCGCAAGAAGAAGCTTTGATTCTACTTCAAGGGTCCCCACGACGCTAACCATGATTTTCCTTTGCGGCCTAAGGGTAAGGCCAATAGGGTTATGTGGGCTTATTATGAGGATTAAAAATCTAAGAATTCCGAACAACATGAGAGTTTTGAGGAGTCAGAATCAGAGGCTTCAAAGCCTAAGGTGGGGGAAGAGTCAGAGCTCCAACTTTAGGAGGCACGATTGTCTAGCATTCAGCAGGAAGGATCTTTCAAACTTCATGGAGTTTTGGCTGGTCAAAAGGTTATCACCCTTTTAGACACAGGTGCCACCCATAATTTTATAGATGCCAGATTTGTTGAGAAACGTGGGCTCATAACTGAGGGGTTTGAGGGAATTCAGGTTAAGGTGGTTGATGGTTACACTCTCAGGTGTGACCGTATGATTAAGGATCTTCCTTTGCGCCTGAATAATTATGAATTCAAGGTTGATTACTATGTGGTGAATATGGGAGATATTGATTTAGTTTTGGGAATGAAGTGGCTTCGTTCCCTTGAGGAAGTTACACTTCATCTCAAAGACATGGAGATCCGGTTTGATGTGGATGAAAAGACTCATATCCTAAAGGCCATCCGAGACAATAACGTCAGGACTATTTCCTTCCGATGGATGGAGAGACTTCTGCATCATGACATGGTTGAGTGGGCTGCCGAGTGCACTTTGACACCTACACAGGAGGGACAACATAAGACCGAGTATCATCCTGACATTCAACAGTTGAGAGTTAAGCATGGGAAGGTTTTCAGTGACATTCCACCAGGGAGACCTCTAGACAGGGGTATTGAGCACACCATAGAGCTTGAGGAGGGCGTCAAGCCCGTTATGATTACTCCTTACAGGCATCCAAAGTGGGTTAAGGATGAGATAGAGAAGACTATCAAGGAGCTTCTTGCTACAGGTCACATTCGACCAAGTAAATCACCCTTTGCTTCTTCAGTTGTTCTAGTGAAGAAGAAAGATGGTACACTTCGTATGTGCATAGATTACAGAGTCTTGAATAAGAGGACTATTAAGAACAGATATCCCATACCCCATAATGAGCTCCATGGTGCCTGTTACTTTTTGAAGATAGACTTGAGATCGGGATATCACCAGATTAGAGTTCGTGAGCAAGATGTTGAGAAGACCGCATTTCGCTATCATTGTGGACACTTTGAGTTTGTGGTTATGCCATTTGGGCTAACCAATGCTCTAGCAACATTCTAGTCCACCATGAACAGGGTCTTCCACTCACATTTGAGGAGATATGTACTTGTCTTCTTCGATGATATCTTGGTTTACAACAGGACATGGCAGGAGCACTTGGCTCATTTGGATACAGTACTCAACATTTTGGAGAGGGAGTCCTTGTATGCCAAGGAATCCAAGTGTGATTTAGGGATGACTGAGTTGTTATACTTAGGCCATATTATCAGTGCAGAGGGAGTGCGGATGGATCCTGAGAAGATTCGTGCTATCGTAGATTGGCCTACTTTGGCAAACCTTACACATCTGTGAGGATTCCTTGGGTTATGTGGTTTCTATTGCAGATTTTTCAGTGGATATTCATGCCATGCAGCACCTATGATGGATCTGTTGAAAAAAGGTGCATTCATTTGGACTCCTGAGGCACATGAGTGTTTTGTAAGGTTCAAGGAGCTTATGACTACATGCCCAGTGTTGGCACTGCCAGATTTTACAAAGCCTTTTGAGCTTCAGTGTGATGCTTCTGGTGAGGGCATTGGAGCGGTGCTTAAGCAGGACAAGCACCCAATTGTTTATGAGAGCATAAAACTCAAAGGACCAGAGAGGGTTTACATATATATGATAAGGAAATGCTAGCCATAATGCATTCCTTGGCCAAATTTAGGCAATATTTAGTGGGCAGTAAGTTTTGCATTAAAACTGATCATAATAGCTTGAGGCATTTCCTAGGATAGTGGGATTTGAATGACCGTCAGCAAAAGTGGTTGAGTAAGTTACAGGAATATGACTTTGATATCACCTATATCAAAGGTACACAGAATGTTGTTGTTGATGCTCTTTCACTTCGGCCTCATCTGAGTTCTATGGTATAGATTGCAGAGGACTGGAGGCACTTGATTGTGGCAGAGTATGCCAAGGATACTTGGGCATCTGGTATTGTTGGGGGATCTATTGTGGACACCAGGTACACACTTGTGAATGACTTGATCATTTACAAGCACAAGATTTTCTTGATCCCAGGGTCAGAGATGAAGAACACCATTCTACGGGCTTTCCATGATGTACCTACAGCAGGGCATCTCGGGTACTTCAAAACATACAGACAGGTTCGGGAGAGATTTACATGGAAAGGTCTTAAGGAAGATGTTCTTCAGTATGTGCGTGAGTGCCTTGTTTGTCAGCAGAACAAGCAAGAGAACACGTATCCAATAGGATTGTTGTAGCCACTTCTGATTCCTAATAGGAAGTGGGAATTCCTATTGATGGATTTTATTATGGGCTTGCCTAAAGCCCAAGGACGTGATTGCATATATGTATTTGTGGATTGGCTGACGAAGTATGCCCACTTCTTTCCGATCACCACTACTTACACAGCTACACAGGTAGTAGAGGTATTTTTTTCTGTGAGGTTTTCAGATTGCATTGGTTGCCTCAGAGCATAGTTAGTGACAGGGATAGTCGGTTCCTGAGTCACTTCTGGCAGGAAGTGTTCAGACTTTGTGGGACCGAGCTTACACCGAGCACCAGTTACCACCCACAGACCGATGGTCAGATAGAGATAGTGAACAAATGGGTGGAAGGCTACCTCAGGAATTACATTGTAGGGTAGCAGAAGGCATGGTTCAAGTGGATACACTTATGTGAGTATTGTTACAATACCACCTATCACATGACCATTCAGATGTCCCCCTTCATGGCATTGTATGGGTATGAGGCACCTATTTTTCTTGATTTTCTACTGAGTGACAGTAGAGTTCCGAGTGCTGGAGACTTATTGCATGAGATCCAGGACATTATGAGGGCTCTTAAGGAGAATATTGCTAAGGCACATAATCAACAGAAGCAGTATGTAGATCAGAAGAGGACTGAGAGATCTTTTGAGGTGGGAGATATGGTATATCTTATGCTGTAGCCCTACCGACAGTCTACTCTCAGAAAGAGTGGGTCCGAGAAGCTCAAGCCACAGTATTATGGTCCTTTCAGGATTGTGAGGCGTGTTGGAGAGGTGGCTTATAAGCTAGAGCTTCCAGCGGATAGTAAGGTCCACAATGTTTTTCATGTGTCACGTCTTAAGAAGGCATTAGGACATCGTGTGGTACCTTCAGCAATATTGCCTCCCTTAGATGATGAGGGAAAGTTGATTTTAGTACCTGAGTCAATCCTGGAATATAGGGAAAGACAGCTACACAGGAGGACTATCAGGGAATATTTGGTGAAGTGGAGATATTTACCAATGGAGGATGCTACGTGGGAGAATGAGGAGATTTTGTAGCATCCGGAGTTGAGATTGCTTGAGGACAAGCAATTTCAGGAGGGGCGGACTGTAATGTCCCCTTCTAGTTGACATCTCTCAGTTCTTGCGATTAGCCTATTATGTGAACCTCGTAGGCTGATAGGGTGGATAGAGGGTCTTGTTGAGGCATGGCTTGGCTTCAGTTATCAGAATCATTCAGTTTGGCTTTCGTTTGGGGTCATTTGGACATCATTTGCTTGACTTACTATTTTTAGTAAGTGGAGACACTCAGTGGAGCACCCCTGCTATTTTTAGCAATATGGTCTAGTCATATGCGGATTCAGTCACTTATCATCTGGCTTCAGACGGTTCGTCAATTGGACTTATATTGAGAGAGATATTAATATTTATTTGCCAAAATAAATATTAATTAAATTGAAGCTTATTATATAAAGTTATAATATAATTTAATATTGTAACTTAAGTGACTTTTTGAAAGGGGTCGACCATCATGAAGAAGGGGCCATTTTTAATTAATGATTATAATTAAAAAGACGTCCAAACTATTGAAAGATTAAAAGTGAAAATGCAAGTTTTATTTAAATGATGCTTTTTGAAGGAAATCGACCCAACTGAGAAGATATAAGTTTTCTTTGTGAAAAATTCATTCATTATGTTATGAAAATTGATTTTAGCCAATTTATTCTTCAGAGAACGAAGCCAAGGGTTTCAATTGTCTTTTGCATTGGAGAACGAGCCATCTTCAGTGTTAGCAGTTTAGAGGTTGTGAAATATCAACTGATTTATTGCCTGCAGTTGAATAGCTTCATTTAGAAGTTATTACAGAGTTGAATGTGAAGTGATGATTCAGGGTTTGACTTAATAATTGTCCAGAGATAGTGTTTTCTTGAGCGGCTGAGTTTGATATACACCTGGCACAAGTTCCAAGATTTGTACAGATTTTATTGTTGTTGTTTGAAGGCCGTACAAATTAGCTTGAGGGCCGTACTTTTTATTCCAGCTTGGGCGCCTTGTCTTTTGGTCTTTTGCCTTCACCAAATGGGACACCTTGTTATCTGGGATGGTCTGCATCAATCACAAGGCTGGATAATTTTTTTTCTGAGGGTTGCCATATTCAATCTTCACCATTAATGGCGGCTGCAATAACTAGGTTTTCAACATAAATGTTGTTGCTTTTTATTTTGCATGTTATCCGATCTTAGATGTAATCAGTTGGGAAGATCAATAAACATTTCGGCATCAATATATCAATTAGATTCCAACATTTTTAGCACAGTAATATTTTATTTAAATTTTGCAAGCATTTTCTTTCAAAATTGCATTATTATCTGTATATGCAAAAACCACAAAAAAATCAAAACACTCAAAAAACAAGCAAAAACCATCAGTTCCGAAATCATGAGAAAATGAGTTTCTACAGGACACGATTGAATTCTTCAGTCACAAAATGATGAATTTGATAATGAAAACAAAATCCCCAAGTGAAAACCACAATGTGGCACTTTCAGATCAAGAAAAAGTAAAAATAAAGGAAGCATTCGAAGGTGAAAACCTCCTTGAGGCACCTAAGGATGAGGGATTCAATCTCTCTAAAGTCATGATGGATCAAGAAAATTAGCATTTCTTATAGAAGAGGTGCAACCAATGAATGTTGGGATTGACGAACAACCTCAAGTGAAATTCTATGCTACATCCCTTGATGATGAAGAACAACATAATCTAGAGGATTTCTTAAAAGAAAGAAAAGTCAACTTTGCTTGGTCCTATGCATACATGCCAGGATTAGATACCCCGTTAGTGGTGCATCACTTGACAATACATCCAAATGAAAAACTTGTGAAAAAAAAGCTAAGGAAAATGTATGTGCAAATAGAACTATTGGTCAAGGTTAAATTGTAGAAGTTGCTTGATGTTGGATTCATAAGACCTATTGACTATCTAGAGTGGGTTTCAAACCTAGTACCAGTATCAAAACCTACTGGGGGCATCCAAATCTGCACAAACTTTAGGGACTTGAATAAAGCATGTCCTAAAGATGACTTTCTATTTCCAAACATAGATATTATCGTGGATCTTACAACTGGACATGAAATTTTTTCCCTCATGGACAAATTCTCAAGATACAATCAAATAATGATAAACAAGGAAGACCAACATAAAACTGCATTCACATGTCCATGGGGAACGTACTGTTGGGATGTCATGCCACTTGGTCTTAAAAATACCAGAGCTACATATCAAAAATGATGACAATTATCTTCGATGACATGTTTCACAAGATTCTGGAAGATTATGTAGAATACATACTTGCAAAATCAATCACAAGGAAGGGACATCTAGAAGTCTTAGCTCAAATCTTTGATAGGCTCGAGAAATATCAGGTGAGATTGAATATGAAGAAATGTGTCTTTGGAGTCACTTCAAGAAAACTTTTGGGATACATTGTATCACAAAGGGGAATTGAACTGGACCTAGCCAAATTTAAATCTATCATTGGGATGTAACCACCTAAATCACTCAAACAACTTCACAGTCTACAAGGGAAGCTTCAGTCGATTAGAAGATTCATTGCACAATTGGCTAAAAAATGTCATCTCTTTACACATCTTCTTCACAAAGGTGTTTCTTTCAAATGGGATCATTATTTCCAATAGTCTTTCCAATAGTTGAAGGAATATCTTGCATCGTCGCCAGTCTTGATGCCACTAGTTACAGATAAATCCTTGATACTATATATCTCTTTGAAATCAACAACACTAGGGGCTCTCCTAGTGCAACATGATGAATAGGGAAAGGAAAGAGCAATATATTATATTAGCCAGACCTTAGTGGGATATGATCTTAATTGCACCCCCATTGAAAGAGCTTGTCTAGCGATAGTTTTTGCTTCACAAAAGCTATGACATTACATGTTGAGTCTATTGGAAGAATTTCATTGATGCTATTGTTGGCAACATGAGCATGAGGGATAAGCACAAGGTATATTACTATGTTGTAGTGCTTTCATTGATGTCAACATTGCATCTCGATGTGAAAACTTTGGTTCAGATCATTTTGGTTGGTTCTAATAGGTTTTGGAGTATTTGGAAGACATTTTTTGCAAGATGGTTTGATTCAGTAAAGATGGTTGTGATGAAAAATTGACTAAGTGTCAACTCTGTTGATTATGTGTAACAGAGCTCTATTTTTTGGGTCTGCACCGGTCCGCAAATGAATATTTCACCCTACACTTCTAACATTTTTCTATTGGTTGTTTGAATTATTTGATTCTATAATTTCATCATGTTTTGGCTCTTGGTTTGAAAGATATAAGTAACAAAAGTTCAGCCTGGCAAGTTATAGTTATCTCCTCTACAATGCATATGAGTAGGAGAGTTTGCACTTCTCTGTAGATAAGTTTTTGGCTTTGTGGTCTTAAAGAGATATTGGTAGATGTCAATAGAGTATGAATTCCAGTTGGCATGATGTTTTGATGTACACGTTTCCGAATATGGATACACAATTGAAGAATTTTTGTATTAGGTATTCTATATTGCTGACCTAATAAGTTTGAATATATGTGAAGATTAAATATGTATTGTGGTGTTATATGGGAGCTATTAGAGGTCCATTCTGACCTATTTTAAAGTGTTTTGATATTTGAATCTTCGCACGAGGTGTGTGTGGAGGGATTTGAGCTAACAAGTTACATTTTCTATATTTTGTATGATACATCTAATTAGGCCAACCTAATTGATGTTATGTTGCAAGAAGATATATATGTTAGATCATTTTCAATGTTTTGATGATGGTAAGGAATGAGAGACATGTAAGTGATGTGAATGATGCAAATAATATCAAAGTAGTGCAAATTTAATTTGTGGATGTTGAGTTGAAGATTAAAGTGATGTGAATGCAGAGGAAAGCAAAGTGTTAAATTATAATCAAATGAAGTGTGTAAAGTAAGTTTATTGAGATTCATTGTTACCATAATTCATGCATATGATAGATGAAATTGTAATAGTTCAAACTAGGTTGTGAGACACAATCTCTCTTCTATCTTTTTCTTAGTGGGTAGTGAGTCCACTTAGACAATGATTCCACCTACAGTGAGCACTTCTATAAATATACTATAGCCGGTTATAATATATTGTGAGCTAATCCTCATCGGGGTTTTTCTCATTTTGGGTTTTCCATGTAAAAATCCTGGTGTTCATGTGTTATGTGATGTTTGATGTATCATACTTTCTTTCATTGATTGCAATTGAATCTACTAAGTATATTAGATGTTTAAATGTTTGAATGGTTTAAAAGAATACTAATTCACACTCCCCCTCAGTATTTTGAGTGTTTAACAATTGGTATCAAATATTCTTTCCTTGAAAGGAGCTTAAATGCTTGGGGAAGATCTTGGAGGTTGAACACATGGCTGTTAGAAAACTACCTACTCCTCTAGAAGAGATTCCTACTATTGAATTCATAGAAGTAGATTGCATGTTTGGAAAAGATGGAGATCTCAAAGTTTCTCTTGAAGATCTTGAAAGGACTGAAGGTGAAAAAAAGATCTGAAATAAAATTTCAAAGAAGTAGATGAATGCATCAGAAAATTGAGAGAGAAAATCAAGAAGTTCAGAGAAAGGAATAAGGAAGTCAGTGAACAATTGGAGAAAGAAAATGAAACTATCACTGGTCTAAAGGTGCAAGTTGAAGAAAAGAAAAGAATTGAGGAATTTATGAATGTAATGGTGAAAAGAAAATATGAGGAATGTACAAGGCTTGAATAAGAAGTTCTGAATTTGAGATCATATTTGGAGAAAGCAGGGAGTCATGAAGAAAAATTCAAGATGAGTTCTACAAATCTTGATGAAATAATTAAAAATCAGAAAGGTTCTAAAGATAAAGAAGGCTCATGATTTGAAAAGGGTGAAAGTTCAAATTAGACATCAAATGTTGAAGATAAGAAGAACAATGGAAAGCAGATCCAAAATCAAAGGCATGAGGCTAGAAGACCACTGGTCAGACAACCAACTGCACAAAGGTACCCATCTTTTAATGGTTTCTATTATTCATGCAATAAATTTGGACATAAGGTAATGGAATGTAGAAGCGGAATGAATTAAAATTTTCCATCCTTTATTGGTCAATGTTTTACATGCAAGAAATTTGGTCATAGAGCTAGTGAGTGCAAAAGTCACATGATGAATGTCTATAACAATGGTAGAATGGCTCAATCTTTCAAAGGATATTGTTATACATGCTATGGATTTGAGCATAAATCTAATAAATGTATATCTAGAATGAATGGAAGGAATACTAGTTAGAAGAATGTCACTTGTTACAATTGCAATAGGCCTGGACACATTTCTAAGTTTTGTAGAAGCAAAAATATGAGGAAGGATAATCCAATAAAGAGGAATGAACCAGTGCAAACGATTGATCCGATAAAAAAAATGGAGATGGAGAATATTTGGAGAAAGAAGGAAGAGACATAAGTCAAGGATGAATCTATACCAACATCTGGTGTAGATGTTTCCTCCAAAAACTAAGTTAAGAGCTTTGACTCAGGGATGACTTTAAAGAAAATATTTCATCCCCTACCAAAGAAATGGTGCTAACGTCTTAGCACAAATATATGTGATGTAGATCAACATGCTTTATTTATTGGCGAAGATTGTAGAAGAAAATATGACAATGCAAAAGTTTGTAGAGCATCAAAAGTTGACTATGCATACAGATAAAGGGTTTCTAGCTTTATTGTTTGAAGAATTAAATGCAAAATTAGGTTAGATTAAAAGGGTTATAAAGTGATTTCACTTAGGAAAATTCATTTACAAAAGACATTTGAGAGAATCAGAGGAGTGAAGGAGTGATCGAAGGTGATTTGTGATCTCGTATGCGTGAACCCTAATAAAAAAAAGGTGAAGAAAAGGTATTTACAAATCTTTATTTACCCTAGTTTCACAGAAAGTTTGTTTGAAAAGTAATTTGAATTCATTTACAATGGTTGCACCGAGGGTAATAGAGATTACTGAGAAGCCATGACCTAAATTTTAGAAACACCCTACAAAAATAATAGAAGACAACCCATTAGGCACATTTTTGCATGTTCCATATGGGGTTTTCCCAATAGAGGATATAAGGATTTACATTCATGGAAAGATGGATGAATATGATCACAACAAGCTAGGATATATGTGGATGACAAAACTTACTGGAGAATTTTTTTCCCTAAAACTAGAATACCAAAACCTAGTCGTGAAGAAGCTTGATGTATGGTAATGTTTTCTAATTTTTTTTTATTACAAATGGGTTAGGATTGCACTAAGCATAATTCATGATAAGTTTGTTTGGACTGACATGCCTAGAATGATTAAAAAAAGAGGTGATTAGAGAGGTTACAGGTCTATGCTCCACCGGACCTGTTTTTGTGTTGAAATCAATCAAGAATGAAGGTGTAATGGAACTAACAGATGCAACATATGATAAGAGAGCTCTAGTAGTAATTCCCATCATAAATCCAACTATGAGATATGCAACAATATTAATTGGTTATAAAATCTTCTTTACAAACAGGGAAAACTTTGTATCTTCAACCACAATCAATGCGGCATATGAAATGGTTGAAAAAGGTGTTGAATATGATCTTTGTGAGTTGCTAAGGAAACAATTGATGGAGAATTTGAAGCAAACCAAGGAGAAGAAATATGAATTTAAGTATGGGACTTTGATTGTGTGTTTTTTTTTCTGTCTTGAAGGAGCTTCTCAGAACAAACTATAACTCATCAAATTATAGAATTTATGAGAAGCCTTGGTGATGCAAAGGCACAAAATTATGGTCTTCCTACTTTCTTTATAGTTTTCCAAAAGAGTATTCATGAAAGAGAAAATTCCAGGGAAACTAGTAGAGAGATATCAGAATGATATCACATTTTTGGTAAGCACTGATGAACACATCATGGAAGTAGTTGAACCAAGGAAAGTGTGTATCACTGTGTTGGGATATGAGGTCACTGAACAAAAAATTACTGGCTTAGTTTATATTTGGTTGAAGAGACCAAAAGATACCACCAAAGCAAGCTATGACACTTATGAAGAGAAATCCATGGAGATGCACATGGAGCAAAAAAAACAACAGATGCAAAAGAAGGTTAAAAAGATGGTTGATTAGTTTTCAGAAGAAATGGACATCTCAAAGGAACAAGTGGAGCAAGCAAGAGAAAAATCTAAGGAAGAATAAAGTGTTGCAGGAGGATCTAGAAGCACAACAAGATCTAGTAGGACAGCTACCACTCCTCCTATTCATAAGTCCTCTGAGACTAGGAAGCCTATTGGAGAGAAAAGGAAATCAACAGATAGTCCTTAGGTAAAGGAGAAATCCCCTTCGGTTGTGCACATGACATGGCCAAAAAAGAAGGTTACTCTAGTAGCACCACCTATTGCCCCTGCAAAGAGAAGAATAAAGTAAAAGGCCAAAAAAGAAGGTTACTCTGGTAGCACCACCTATTGCCCCTGCAAAGAGAAGAATAAAGAAAAGAATATATGTGTGAATGTAGAAGAAGAAGAAGAAGAAGAGGAAGAAGGACCCCCATTGGTCCAAAAGAGGAAGGAAGAGGCTTCAAAGAATGAAGCAAGACCAAAGAAGCAAAAGGTAGATATAGTTGATACTTCTAAAGAAGAAGAAATTGAGAAAGAAAAAGAAGAATTTATAATGCACATGCAACAGAAGAACGGAGAAGCCACCAAGAAGGCATCTCCGAAAAAGAAGTTAGAAGTAAAGCAAAAAAAGACTCTAGATGTAGGCAAAAAGCAAAAGAAAACACCTCTAGAAAGTGCTCACAGTCCTATTAAGGTAGAGGGTAAATGCAAGAAGATGAGTCCACTTCTAGTGGAAGTTTCAAATAGAAAAAAAACCCAAATTTGAGAAAAATGAAATGGGATCCCATTATTTAGCAAACGAGATCCCATTTCCCTTTGGGATGTCAAGCCAAAAATGGGATCCCGTTTCATAAAAAAATAAAAAATTATGCTTTTATGAAACAAGATCTCGTTTTGATCCTATTTCTTAAAAGCATAAAAAATTAAATTTCCCATTTCTTAAAAGCATAAAAAATATTTTTTTTATGCTTTTAAGAAACGGGTAAAATGGGAGTGTTTTGAAAATAGGATCTTGTTTCATAAAAGCATAAACAAATATTTTTTTTATGAAATGAGATCCCTTTTTTAAAATTTGATTTTTTGGCTGACTTTTTGCTTTATTTTTTGGTTCAGGAAAAGGTTTGGGTACTCGAACCTAAGCTTTGGACTTGGTTTGATCTGCACTTAAAGGTCATATCAATGTCACAAGAAAAGAGTGACTTTGGACATATGTCTGAAGACATTTTTTGCATAATTTTTTTATGAAATGAAAACCCATTATAGATGAGACTGTGTGGATTCCAGATATATATTTTTTACAATTGGATTATTTTTCTATTTTTCAAATATTTTTTGATGAAATTGGTCCATAAACTTGAAATATCAGGGTTTTTAGTATTTTAATTTTTTATTAAAATAATTTTTTGAAAAATGAATTATACATGATCATTCTTTAGACAATTCTTTTCAATTTGAAAAGAAAATAAAAAATTGATAAGCTTAGGTCATCTTATGCGCGACATACACGACGATTTTTCAAAACAACAAATATGACCAATAAAAAATTAACAAAAAAGAATATTAAAAAAAAATACAAAAAATATCATGGGCATTCTTTAGTGTGTTACAAATCTTTTCCCAAAAGGATTAAAAGAAATATGATTATTTAGGTCAAAATATGGATGATGTACATGTGCCTAGTATGGTAAAAAAAATGACTTTTAAACAGTGGGTTTTATACACGCTTATTGAAAATCAATTTATATCATCTGGGTATTAAAATAAATTACATATTTGAAAACTAGACTCTGAGTACTACATTTTATGATCAATGACTTTTTTTAAGATTTCATCTCTAAGTGCTTCAAATTTTAAGGTCAAATGTGACAAATTCTAAAAATCAAAGAAAACACTTCCACTTTTTGGCCAAAAAGTGGACTAAACATCTTGCACACCCTAGAGGAACTTGTAAATGGAATGATTTAGCATGATATGCTTGGAGAGACAACTTTGTATAATGAGGTTGATGACACATATAAGGCCATAATAGTTGAGGCCATTGTAAAATACATCATAATACTTGAAGTGGACATGAGGAACATACAAGACAAATTACCTACAGAGCTTTGGTAAAAAGAAGGAAAAAGGCTATTGATGAAGAGGCCAATATGAGTTCCTTTTCTCTTAAAGTGATTAGTGCTCCCCTATTTGCAAAGAATAAGGCCACATCGGCCTAGCTATACACTAGAGACCTAAGAACAAAACAAAGGGTAACCACATTGATGAGAAGAGACAAGGATGATCATGAGAGACTCCAAAAGGAGACTGTTGATAAGGTTGCAGACCTAGCATAGAGGCTAGGAATGACCCCAGAATGCAAGGATCTTGCTCTGGAAGTTGTTGCAGAAGAAGCTACTCAAAGCATTGATGCTCAACATGAGTATGTGACAGATGAAGAGCATACTCAAGATAATACCCCTTCGGAAGTGGAATTAGAAAAGAATGTTGAAGGAGAGATAGTCACCAAAGAAGAAGAAAATGAATATAATTATCTTCCTTTGGTACTTGAGGAAAGCATTGAAATTGCACAAGACAAACCTAAGACTCCTTCGAAAACCCAAACCAATCTGCAGAGGAAGAAAATGCGAATAAAGATGTTGAAGAGGAAATTGGTGATGCAGAGAAGAAAGATGAACAAGAGAATGATGAGAATGGAGATGAAGATAAGGAAGGGGATGCCTCCGGAAATGCACAAACAAGAGAACAACTAGTAAACTCTAGAAATAATGAGGAAAAGGACTTAAAGGGAAAGGTTGTGGAGACTGAAAAGACTTCTGGTGAATCCTTCGGCTCCTCTAGAGATTCCTTGAAGAACCTACTGAGCATGTAGCTCAAGTTCCAGCATGTTGTTTCTTCATAGTTGCTACAATTACCAATGCAATAGGGAAATTTAGATTTGGACAAGATTTCCCCACTCC
>VDFB02106932.1:171397-209782 GCA_007258455.2 Sequoia sempervirens | reverse complement strand
TTTGTTTTTCTTTCCTTTCTTCGACATTCTTTTCCATTTATATTATAATCAAATCCTTGGTTTCTCTTCTCTTTTTTCTATCTCATTTTCCCATGATATTCTATTATGAAATCTCATTAGTATATATAACCAAGGGTTATTTAAAATCTAAACAATTGCATCTTTTCAGCGACCCTTTCAAGTCCCTTCCCCCTTTCCATTTTTCATCCCCTAATTACCTACCCCCTTCTCATGGAGGTTTCCCTTAGATTCTAACATAAATTATTTTTCTTCCAACTTTCTTCCCTTATTATGCTTTATACTTTCTTTACTGTTCTCTCCAGGGCCCCGACAACGAAACCAATGTTAGCACGAAAAACAAGGAAGTATAGTCTAAAGATTTGTACCCCAGGACTTCTTATGTAGTCAATTTATATCCCAAAGGACACAGTAAGAGAAACATGCATTTACGATAAGCTACTAAGAGGAACAAATAACACCTACTACACTAACAACAAAATATCCATTCATTCATCCATAATACATGCATATGTAAACCCTTATAATACCTTATATTATATTATAGCTTCATACAAAAGGCAGGTCTTAGTCTCTACTCTTATAATATCTCTCATACATATCTCTATATTCTTTGCATATGATTTACATTATATATGCACTTTTCCATGAAGGGGCGTGATTCCTAATTGCATCTAATGTCTTCTCCTTTCTCTGTGGACCATTTGTGGTAGCCTGTAGTAAGATTTGCTTCTTCCCTTGACTTGTTAACACTTCTAATAATTATTATACATATTATTTTATTTTTCTTTTATTATTTAAAACTCTCCTCTAATCTCTCTCTTTAATGAGATCCTCCATCTTAGCTTCCACAACTCACACGTAGTGTCATTGAGCTTGCTAATCTTTAAATGAGAGGTAGAGACAATGGTTTTCAATCACTTTATAAAGTCACAAAATCACTCAAATAAAAATCTCCCACTATAACCTAGAAACCTTCATCATTTCAAGAAACATATCCCCTTCTCAATAGCACCAAGGCTTTGATACCAAATTTTGTTAAAAAATGGTAAACTATTACAACTGAAAGCTCTTCAAAAAGTATGTAATTATAATTTTTCTTGATAAAATATTAGATGAACTATTATGATATTATGTGAAAGTGTATAATAGCAAATAGAAATCAGCAAACTATGATAATTTAACATGTGACACTAAATGTATATAGAGAAACTCTTTTAGGAAAAAACTCCACCATGAAGGAGAAGCTCAAGTATATTTTAATCTTCAATAAACAAGAGTACATAAACAACTCACTTAACTCTTCAGATAGCCTAAAAAATAAAAAACCACCCATGAAACCTATCTAAATTATCCAATTTATAGAGGATATTAGTGGAAACCATAAATAGATTCCTAGAAACATGTGCCACTAAAACTATGTTATACAAAAAATCAATGCTCTGATGTGCTCAATCAGTACATCTATGAATATAAAATGTAACCCATAACGAATCTTTGACCAATAACTCCTAACATATTGTATCTCCAAGTCTAGTGCTCCACTATGGAGGTTACAACTCATGTGGGTCCCATTCATTATGTAAAAGATAATCCACTCCTAATTATAGTGCCTAAAATGTGGAAAGTATTATAAATGAGTTTTAATTGATTTGTAAATGCCACCATCATGTTACATATCCTTAATGAATGATATTACAACTCATATCCAAGTCAATTGGAAGACTAATTAAATTATATTATCTCTCATCCACCTAAGAGGGAATCTATGTACCCTTTCCAAGATGTTTGGAGACATGATCTATATTATACATTAATATTGTAATTAAATATCACACTATCTTATATTCAACATATCCTTTGGATGTTTTGGTGCACATACTAACCCAAGGCCTAATCGAACACTCTATTATACCACCCGTCTTTATTCAAAAATTTCTTGACTTAGTTTCCATCAACTTTCCTATACTAGACTAGATCACACTTGTGGTTTGTTTTGAGGCTGAAAATAATGAAATTTGATCAATATCCATTAGATCATGGGTGCCAAATTTTTTATTATAATGTTTCTATGTTTGTGTATATAAATATATCATCATAGGACATTCATAGATCATCACATTACTACACAATAGAATAACAAAGAATCAAAAGTATCAAAGATAATGTATCCATTTGCACAAACTAGTAACTAGTCCTTATATGTTAGCATCAACCATTAACAACCAAAAACAATGAATTAATTAACATCTATTGTCAAGGAACACTCCAAAGACATATTTATCATAGTCACTCATTAGTATGCATTAAGCTTCAACACGAAAAATCAATTATCAACTTAATAAAATACATTGTCACCACATTGGCATCCATTGCCACTCTTTTTATTTCATTAGTTTTATCTTAGTCTCGAGGATTTGAATAAGGTGTAAGGAAGTCTTGGACTTAAATATTTGTATAGGAAGTCCCAAAATACTACTTTATAACACTTATTGTTCCTTATGTCAAATATACATTGAGTGAACCTAGTTTTTGAAGGCCAAATTCTACTCAAGATGACAACATGTTCCTATACAGGATCATTGCTATGATTGTTTCCTAGACACTCAAATTATCAAATATCAATTGTTTCAATTCTCTATTCCATATCCCAATTTTAATTCTCAAAATTTAACTTTATATTATATTGAACATCAATTAAAGTGATCCAAGAGGATCTACCAACATGATTCCTATGGTGATAAAAAGACCATTCTCATGGCTTTTGATAGCTATGAAAATTCCTTAATGGACTATGGCACACTAAAGCACCTTTAGAATGTTCTCCATAAAATAAGCATCATGCATTTATCTCCAATTGTTGTTTAGAGCACTCTCCATAGGATCAAACAATCTTGTACACTTTTGTGGTAACAATGATTTTTCCAAAAAATTATGGTTTCTACCATGGTGTAGGTCTAACACAACTTTAGGCCAAAACATAAATTCTAACTCACAACACTTGCTACTATGTTATTTTAAGTATCAAATTTAAACATTGGACGATGCAGTTGACATGAAAATATAGGTGGCACCCTTGAGGCTCACACTATGCCAAGTCATCTAGCAACACATAACACACACACACACCCACACCCACCCAAACACCTACACACACACTTGCAAACAATTCAACATTGTAACTATTAGGAAATGAGGAGTCACACATAGAAATAGCTCTGCTTCCATAAGAAAATTATTCAACCTATATAGAAACTCCCATCCTTTGAGACATGTAATCTATATATGTACATATCTATAACATCAACATAAGACATACATAGGTAGATTGGAATATATTAGTCATACATATTCCTCAAGAGTATGCCATGTACAAAATGAACAGATAAATGAAAAAATATTTTTAAAATTATATACTTCTTAATCTTTGTACCATTTTTTCTCATAAATCTTTTACACATACAAATAGCTTCATTTAGATAATCATCTAGATATTTTTCCACTGAGATTCAACCTGGGCCACATATTAGTGGTATTATCTTAGAGTGATGTATCTTGCATATCCTATTAAATGAGATTAGAATATCTAAGCTTAAACATTAAGCCATGACATCCATTAGATTATCTTTAATTATTTCAAGTGCATTCAGGTGGCTAAAGAGCAAGGTGTAGTCTACATTTTGATCAAGGATGAGATTTCAAAGGCTCATTGAGAACATCAAGAATTTTAGTTCATTCAACTCGTAGAAATTTGTGAACAAGTGATTCCATCAATTTTATTATTAAGTAAATATTTTGTTGTCAAGCCCCCTAGGTTTCAAGTAAACCTACACATTCTTGTGTTTGAGGAAATGATTAATGTTGATGTTATAGTTAATTGGTTAGATCAAGTTTAGATTTGTATCTATCCATGAAGGAATTTTCTAATAAATATAAGATCAAGATTAGAATTATGAAAGTATCTTCACTCATCAAGAGGTGGTGGCAAGCCCATACACTTTGGGAAGAAAGACAAAAAGGAAGAAAACCTAAATCGACATACGATCAATTGTTAAAATCCTTAAAGGATGAATATTATCCTAAAGATGTCTATAATGATTTTTATGTGTAGTGACCATAATTACAATAAGGAAACGACTAGCTATTCCATTTTTTTCTTGATGCTTTCCATGAACTCTATATAAGGATAGAGTCATTCAAGTTAGATCATCATTAATTCCTCAAGTATTGTAGTGACCTATAACTATCTCTTTAGTTTAGAATGAAGATCATTAAAGTCAAGATGATGGAATAATCCTATCACCATGCAACAATCATTAAGGAGTAGTTCGAGTAGAAAGACAAGTGGGAAAGAACAATTATGTCAAAGAAAACACTACCTTTAGACAAGAGAACATTATCTAAGCTAGGTAAATGGTGACACATACACAAAAAAACCAAACACTCCAATGAAAATTCACATGCTTAAAATAATTGCTTTCATGGGTAGAGATAATGAATGATGAGGTCAAAACCTCAATTGGGATTATTGGCACATATTTCAACATCTTAGTCAACACTTCAGAAGTAACTATGCCAAAAGTTGAAGTAGAGTGACTATTCCATTCAAAAATATGGGTGCAAAGGAATCTTATAGATTTCATGATCAATGGAAACAACATGAACAACTTGGTTTTTTGAAGTAATTTTAATGACTACATTTTCTAACCATGACTCATTTGCAAAATTATAAATTGGGATGGTTCAATGCCTACAACACTTAAGGTTGTAACAACTACCTCAACGAAAAATACATTTTCTGCACAATTTTTTTTCTTCATCATCATGCAAAATGGATTACATAGAAGGTTAGATCATATAAACGTTAATGGAGATCAGCTTAAGTAGTATAACATCATGTCAATTACATAATTTCCATTAGCACAACTTGTTTCCTTAATAAAAAGAATGCTGCTAACTAGATTGCACATACCTTCATGATGGTGAATTGTTTTATCTCCAAGACCCCGCTTGTTTCGGTCTTGGTGAGGTGCAAATTGATCCCAACCAAGTGGATTCAACCCTATCCACCCCTCCAAGCAGATTATGTGGTCCGTGATGAGAGAGAGAGAGTTGTCATTCTAGCCCATAAGCTATGAGCAAAATGTCTTCCTAGAGACCCTCTTCCCAAGGTGCACCTAGCTAAGGTAAACTTATAATTCCTTTTCAACAGTTATAAGGATTCATAGGGAGTTAGTTTTATCTACTTGATCTTGCTGGGAATCCACCTTTTGACTGTCCAACTAATCGACTAAGCAACCAAGGGTAATCATCACTGGTGTGGAATGCTCCTAGACTAATGACCATCTCGAGTTGAGTATTACTTCTAGACTCTCTTCCATGTCGAGCTTAGTGCTTCCCCTAGACTATTGTCCATCTTGAGCTTAGTACCACCCCTAGACCCCGTCCATCTCAAGCTTAGCACCGCCCCTAGATGATTGTCCATCTGAAGCATATATTGCCCCTAGTCTTTTTTCCATCTCGAGCCTCTAGTACTACTCCTAGACTATCATCCATCTCGAGCAAGTACTATTCCTTAGCTCAAGCTTACCGTTGGACTAGAAGTAGGTTCCCAACTTAAACTCAGTAACTTGTTCCAACTTAGGATCAATAGTCTCCCATCATAGCTGCAACCAAGCATGGCATGGCCAGATATTTAATGAAGAGAACCCCTTACTCTTAAACACCTTATGGTGGAGAGAAGATAACTCTGCATCTCTAGATAGCTTGAGGTGGTTACCTATTCTATTAATTCCTTTGAGAATAATTTACAAAACACAGATTTTTAAGGACTGCAATTCCATACTACAAGAGTTCAAGTACTCCATTAGAGGAGAATGACTACCTATTTGCTTGTTCATAACAAAATAACCCACATATAGATGGTTGTCCTAGTAGCCAACAAGGTAGAGAGGTATGGAGTGGATATTTAACTTGGAGACAACGATAGATCAATTCACCTTCCCCAAGCATTGCTTACATTCTACCAAGTCTTTGTCTTAGTTTTAGCTTAAGGTTATGAAAGAGTTATTTTATCAATAACATTGTTTGATGCTTCAATTTGGGAAGACCTCTATGAAAAGGGAATACCTTGCCACAATCACTTTTGGATAGATATTATACAATGTGCAGGTATCACATAGAGTCAACATCCCACGTATTTTCATTTTATTTGTAATAGATTCAACCCACACCATTTCTAAGGTAAAATTGGTCCAATAAGACCATGGCTAAGGGAGTTATCTTAAATTTTTTTTTTTCTTATATCAAACTTACCTAGCTCCACTTCTAATGTAAGGTCAGACCATTATGGCAATAACTACAGGAGAGATCTTAACTTATTTGCATCAGATTTGACCTACTAGCTTACTAAATAAAAATCAGACCATTGAGACTATGCTGAAAGAGGTATTTTAATGCATTTGTATCAGATTTGACTAGCTAGCTTACTAAATAAAAATCAGACCATTAAGACTATGCTGAAAGAGGTATTTTAATGCATTTGCATCATATTTGACTAGCTAGCTTACTAAATAAAAATCAGACCATTAAGACTATGCTGAAAGAGGTATATTAATGCATTTGCATCATATTTGACCAGCTAGCTTACTAAATAAAAATCAAACCATTAAGACTATGTTGAAAGAGGTATTTTAATGTAGTCAAGCAACTGTGTTCAATATGATGGTTCTAAAATCTATTCTCAAGTAAAAATACCCTGCCCTCATCTTTCCTATGAGTTTTTTTGTTCAAAATAAGCAATAAAGGATTTCATAGTCAAGTGCCCCATCCTACAGCTGGTGAAGAGGTTTATTTTCTGATTTTCTAGTTTCTTAAATTATTTTCTTTACACCAGCTTAAATTTATAAAAGAAAAAGAATAGCTCCCAACAGTTGAACATGTGGTGAGCTTCTCCAATCAATTTATTGCAAGAACTTTAATTCAAGATTCCAAGGCCCAAATAAAATTTCACAAAGGCTACAACATAGAATGGTACTGCAAAATAGAAGAATTTCAAACTTGAGTTGTGAGGTATTGAGTAGCAAAATGGAATGCCCTAGCTTCCAAACTCTGCTTCCTCTTCAAAACTTGTCCCTAATTCAACCATGCCCTTTGTTTCTTCTTCTTCTCTTTCTACAAGTCCTTTCTACCCAAAAATAAGACACTGCTAGTCCAGTTAAAGAAGAAATGGATGGGGTTTTTCATGGCGTGTTGGTCAAAACTTCTTCCTGCCATTAGCGACTATTGGAGGGGTTGCCAGGCCACTTAATGTTTCTGCTATCCTCCTCCTCACCAAGCTTATTCCTCCTTGGTCGAGATTTCTTCCTCTAGTGTTGTCTTTGCCGCCTTCTCCCATGAAAGCTTCTCCTTCATTTTCCTGCGCCCTCTTTTCCTTTTCATATTTGCTCGATGATAAAATATTTTTCTTTCTTCATTTTATTTAATTTGATGGGAATATTAATTTATATGCCCCTTGTAAATGTCAATTTAGTGAATGACATTTCAAATTATGGTTTATTTTATTTTATTTTATTTTTTCTTTTCAATGCAATCTATTTTCTTTTAGGTAATATTCATGTGGTGAGTGTTTATTTATTCATTGTCTTTAAATTGTTGTTATTTCAATAATGTAGCTATCAATTATATAATTTATTATTTTATTATTTGCTTATATAACTTTATTTATTTATTCACTTGTAGATATTTATTTATTTTAATTTACCCCCTTCTCTCATATACCTTAATTAAATCTACCAAATTAAGCATTGTCAAATAATCAAGATATTTAAGTGGACCTAATGGCTCAACCTAGCCGAGTCAAGTAACTCTAGCAAAATATATATATCAAAATCCTAGGTGGAATGAACCTCAGGCTACTGGAATCTACAGACAAGGTCAACACTAGAATGACATACCAATTGTCTATCTCTCAATCAACAGAACCACATAATCCGCCTCACTTTGCACCCCTGGTACCTGTATCCAATGACAAACCTCACACAAATACAACATCCAAATCATTAGTTTGTGTTAATCCAACATTTAATGCATTAAATTAAAATAGCATAATAAGATTGATACACACACTTAATAATAATAACATCAAGGTTCATAATTTTAACTCACACTCATGCACACATACACACACTTTATATGTTCAAATAATAAAGTTTGAAGTTCCACCCCTAGTCCAAATTACGTCGGGGCTAGGGGTCATGCAAAATGATTAACAAGTATCAAGGGGATATGACAAAGGTGTATGTGTTACTCTCTAGTGCTAAATTTCATATAATATATGAATCCTTTTCAAGAGGAGATAGTTTATGATGTGGTTCCAATGGAGGTCTAAAATATACTCTTTGTACATCCATACATAGTCATAAGTGTATGTATAATGCAAGTCCTTATAGTGATTATTTTTCTAGAAGTTACAAGAAATAATAGATCCTTGAAGTGATTCCATGCTCAATACATGTCACATAAAATCCAAAGAAGATTGTGTCATATAGCTATGCATACTCAAATTTTTGCACTTCACCACCAAATGATGCTTAACCTATAGCAATAAAGAGATTAGATTTTGGAAATGATGTTTACACAAAAATATTTCATACCTACATACAAAGTTGTCAAAGAGGCCTTACTCCAATAATAAGCCAAATGGTTTACAAAGCAATAACTAGAGGTCAAATTTCCATGCTTGTTATATGGGCTTAACACAATTGGTACTATTACTTCACAAGGAGGGGTAACTAATCTAGAAAGATCTACTAGTATTCGTTCATGTGGTATCACCAATACCATTCTCATAGCTTGTGATAATTGCGACAATGCCTCAATGAATTGTGGAACACTTGAACACCTCCTATATGTTCAAAATAACATAAGGATCATGCATGTATGTCTCTAGCAAGGATTTCACATCCTCCAATAGTGGCACAAAGCACTCTGCACGAGATTAGATGCATTTGTAGTAGCCACATTTATGTCAAACCTTATGCAATTTCTACCATGGCTTTAGTAAGGTTCAACACACCTCCAATCCAAATTGTAAAGTCTTGCTCATGCCACTCATCAACATGTTGTTCTAAGTGTCATACTTTGAACATTGGATGTGTAGTTGACATGACAATCTAGGTAACACCCCTAAGGTCACACTATATCAAATCATTTGCTTAAAAATCACACATCCCTACAAATGGTTTAACACCACAACCATCAAGAGATGAGGAGTCACACATTGAGGTGATTCTACTTTTGGAGGCAAATGATTCAACTTCCATAATGAATCTCAACCTTCACAGTATGTAATTTATACATACACATATTTATAACATCAACATAAAGGTATTGGCATAAGAGATAAATAGGTTGATAAGAAGATAACAATCAAAAATCTTTCTCAAGAGAATGTTATGTAAGGAATTAACAAATCAATATAAATATAATTACTATTTCAGCTCTATATCTCTCTCAATGTTTGCACAACTATGTTTCACAAAACTTCCACACAAACACATAGCTTCATCTAAATCTTCATATAGAAAATTGTGCACTAAAATTCAGCCTAAACTCTAAATAAACAAAAATCACCATTAATTTCAACACACTTAACCATAATCTATATCATTTAAATTTTGAATATATAATCTTAATTAATTTACCATGTCATATTTCATAAAGTGTTAGAAGATAATGAGATGAATAAGATCTGCAAAAGAATGCCACAAAGACACCATCAATCATTGATTGATTCTCCTTAAAGGAACAGTGACAATCAGAAGACTCCATCTCCATCTTCTGCGTGCTACGGTCGAGGAGAAATGTCTAATCTCATTATTATTCAGTAGTAGAAATTGGATCGACGCGAAGTTCCTTCACTCCCACTCTCATTCATCATCATTCCTTCACTTTTATTCATCACACTCTCATTCATCATGATTCCTTCACTTTTATTCATCACAACGCACGTATGAAAATGGAAATTGAGTTCATCCATCATTTATGAGAATGAATTTTGGAGTTGCTAGTTTGGAGTAATATCAGGAATGGAGAATGATGGGTGTGCATGCAGAGCATGCTGTATCGTCTGTGTAGCTCGCCATCCTTCTTCGCTTTTCAATTCGAAGGGGTTATCTTTCTATAAGGTTATGACGGGAGACTTTACTTCCTTTTTGGTAAGTCAATGGGCACAAATTTTGGTTTATGGTACTGAAAAAAAAATCTTTGTTAGTGGTAAATGAATTGTTCGTTGCAGGCAATCCCATGGAAGTTTGCAGGCGGAACGCAGGATGGGCTCTGTAAAGATGCCCTTCTCATTGGGCTAAATGGCCGCTTGTGGCCCACAAAACTGTGTGTTAACAATGGCCTAGCAAATTTCAGAAATGGGTGGGAAAGTTTTGCTTCTGATAACTGTCTGAATGGTGGAGATATTGTTGTTTTCAGACATATCGTTCATAGTGATTTTGTCGTGCAAATTTTTAGAGCCAATTCCTATGAAAAACAGTGTGCTAGAGAGGAAAGTCCTTCCGGGGTTTGCAATCATGGGGGAAACTCATGTGCTTGTCGCGGAATTATTCCTATTGAGAAGGCGAACAATGAGGCCAATAGTATTATAATTGCCAGAGAGGAACAAGACACAGAGATAGAGCTGACATGCAATCCTGCAGCGGTGAACAATTTGGCAGAGCCCGGTATACTTTATAACAATATTAATAGAAAATTCATTTATGGGTAAATAATTATTTTTTTAAATATACTGAAACATTTCCTTGCTGGTTCAGCTCTTGCACTTGAAATGGAACATAGAGTTTCTCGGTTACAGTCCCCTTGCGCAGCAAAGAAAAGTAATCTTAAGAAAGTTCTGAAAAAACAAAATTTCTCTTGCACGGCAAGACAAAGTAAGCTGAAGAAAGTTCAGGAAACACAAAATGCTCTTACTTTAACCAAAAAGGAAATTAGCTCCAAAAGTTTTGTTGCAGAAGTTATGAATCTGATCATAACAGAGAATCCAAAGTTTGGGAAGTGTATGACTGAAAGTTCAGTTAAGGGTGGATACAGACTTGTAAGATTCAGTCTTTCCTTGTCCCTAATTTTTTAATTCTAAAAATATAATGTAGACGGTCTATACCTAGAAGGAAAAATGTGTCCAGAGCAAACTTGCACCTTATATACATTACTCTATTGTGATTTTATAGCTTAAAAATGCAACCCTAGGATTGATTTCAGAGTGTTTGCTAATATGTTTTAGAAATGGCAAAAGAAAAATTCATGTTCGTTGATGTAAAAGAGCACCCTGCCTCCAATACTAATGGATTGATTATGTTTCTTTTACACTGCTATGCAATTTTGTCAAAACCAGCTGAATATGAGCACTATAAGACCTTAAATATGGATGCAATCTTGGTCTAGGAGAACTCATGCCTGAAGGCCTGAAGAAAAAAATTATTTGTTAATTATTTTTATAGTACTGTGATTCTGGCTTTTAGTGCCTTTAATGCCTTCGTTTCTAGAAGTTTAGCTTTTCTTTTTCTTTTTTAAAATTGTGGGGATGAATTGGACATAACTGTTGAATAGGCTCTTTTGCCAGCGCAGGACTGATTTTTTTGACAAATAAAAGTGGAAAATTTGCTTAGACAATGTTTATATATATAAAGAAGTAACTGAAACATGAAATACTCATGCAAGCTGCTTGCATGGTATGAGAGACTAAAAATAGTCTTATCTGCACTCTACCTAAAAAGAAAACTAGAAAACGTTGAACTGATCATGCGATATAGGCATGCAATGATCATGCAGAGCAAACTAAAAGAAAGCCAATCCTATCGCTGAAAGATACTACACAAGCTGCAGTTTATTTACTGAAAGAATAAAATGAAACTAAAGTTCTTGTGGTGGAATTGGAGATGCGGTGGAACTGGAGAAGACTGGAGAACCCTCGTTGTGAATGCATGACTGCATGTCTTCATTGCTTCTAGTTAATTAAGGTGCCCACGGAAATTCTGATTCAGTTAGTTAATTTCTGTGTTGCAGTCCTGACTTTCAGAAGTTCTATTTAAAAATTGTTCTTCTTAAGGGATGTGATTCTTCTAAAATGACAACACCTTCCTCGATGTCATAGATTTTGCTATTGCCATTGGCCATTAGTGAAGTTCTTTGCTTGCTATTGGCTTATGCATGAAATCATAGGAGTCTTCTCAAGCAATGTCATCTAAGTTGAGGCTGTGAATACTTTGTAACTTAATCCTTATGTCTAGAAAATTTATGTTGAAAATCGGGCTGGTATCTCAGATAACTCTCAACAGGTAGTGCACTACTGCATTGGTCCAATTCTTAGCGCTCTGCAGTGATCTGTGGTGTCACACTTTATATTAAATAATTCATTTTCATTTTCTCCAACTATGGAGGAATCCCATTGGCACGTTAGTTAAATTCACCAAATGAACTCCCGGATTAGTTCTCGAGTGTTGTTTTCCTGGTACTCAGGTTATCACAAGTATCATTTCTCAATGTTTTGCAAGTCCACATCTCTTCTCCTCAACATAGCATTTTGCTAGAAATTTCTGTATATCACAAATCTAGTAAACCTGAGTGATTGGCACCATCTTGGCTATCTTCTCATCCAATCATAACATAAAACTTCATACACAACTATCCAAGGAAGCACTGCTCTAAAAACAGAAAAGCGCTTCCTTATTTATATTTCTGACGTCCAGCTACCTTCATTTGATCGATAATTTTCCTAATTAACCTTTACTTGGAACTTCTTAGTTTGGAAAGTTCAATAACAACTTGTCAAAATGAAGGAACTCTTGAGATCTCTCCCTGTTCCACCTATGCAGAGGACAAAGCAATTATGCGAATCGGTCCATGTTTATATTTCTTTAATAAACATAAATAAGCACACAATGGATTCTACTAAGATGTGGGTGTAGAGCCAATCAGTGTGCAATTGGACTCGGTCTGTCCAAGATCTAGAACGGTCTGCAATTTTACTATGCTGGCTTAGCTGCTTTGTCAAAGTACTTTGAACTCTTCTCCGGACTTTGCATAATAATTATATGTTCACCTCGGGATTCTTGTTCTACTTTGTACAAATTTTCCCAACATTTTATCTCATAAATTTGTAGCTTTTTCAGAATTCTGGCAACTTGACATTTCATATTTTTCAGTGTATTGTATCAAAATCGTACTCTATCATCTGAAGTATCCCAATCTAAGGGTATATTGGACCCCTTCCATATGATTTTTTGAATGACTGCATTGAAATGGGCATCATGTATCCACTTTTTAAAGAAAGTTTCAGCTAAGTGCAGCTATCTGAATCCACTTTTTAAAGAAAGTTTCAGCTAGGTGCAGCTATCTGATACACTTTGTGGGTTATTTGAATATATACATTAACAACAATCTTTTATTACTTCCCTGATTTTCTTGCTCTGCAATTTTGGTTGTCTGATATAGAATGTTGTAATTTTAGCTATCCCTAAATCTGCAAGCAATTCTTTCCAGAATTGTGAAGTGAATATTGGATTCCATTTTGAGATCTTCTTTGGTAATTCATTCAATTTAAATATTTTTTTATTAGTAATTCAACATTTTCAGTTCATCATCTCTTGTCTGGTCTACGATGAATCACACTGAATATAGGATGTTGATTTGCCATATCTAGGGTGATTAATAGCTGCCAATGACCTTTGGCAATCTTGTTATTAAATTTAATGAAATGACCATTTGTTTTGATTCAGAAATATTGTAGGACTATAACAGCTCTACTTGATTCCATTCTTAAAACTGACATCAAATATCAGGCTGCATATTCTGTTGTACTTCATCTTTGGCTAAAAGAAACTATTTGTCATCCCTGTTTTTTGTCTTTCTGCTTCTTGGGAGTCTTTGTAAGGCACATCATGTGCCTGAAAACTATATCAATTTCAACAAACCTTGGATTCTAGTCGATCTGATGAATCTCCTTAGTTTTGGTCACTCAACAATTGCATGCTATCATCTATAGATCTAGTGCTGACCTGGTTCTAACTTATTACATGGCCAAAATATTGCACCTGATCTTGGTAAGTTATAACTTGTTCTTCCGCAAAAGGTGCACATACAGTTTGCCATTTCTCATCATTCTCTTGTTTGATTTGGATTATACAAGGAAATTATCTAATCGTACAACAAACTTGTCTAGTAAATCTCCAAGTACATAGATCATCAGATTCATGAAGACTACAAGGGCATTTGTCAGCCCCAATTTTGGTGTCATAAAACATTCACAGTAGACATTTCGCTCTGAAAGCTAACTTATGTACTAATAAACATAGATTGTAACTCTATCTTTGAAAATACCCTCACACCCTTCATTTCATTAAACAGATTATCGGTTTGTAGGCAACATAGTTATTCTTTAGAGTCAATGCATTTTATACATAGTGTCATGTTGTGATCCTTCTTCACAGATGAAATTTCCAAATACATTGGCCATAATTGACAGTCAAATACTTAGTCTAGAATTTTCATTTGGCATACGGAAAATTCACTGCGAGCAATTCACCGTCATGGAAAATTCACTGACGGAAAATTCATCGCTAGCAATTCACCGCAGTGGAAAATTAATCGCATTAATATTTTTAATAAAATCAAAGTTTTTGAAATATATATTAAAAAATATTAATGCGGTTAACTGCGATGAATTGTTAGCAGTGAATTTTCCATCCGTAAATTGCTAGCGGTGAATTTTCCGTCCGTAAATTACTGGCGGTGAATTTTCCTAGAGCCTTCTCATTTACATCAACCTTCAACTTCATAAAAGCTACATAGGGATTTGCCAGTTTGAATTTTTTGATAAAGAATATATTGTGTTTATAATTGAAATGCCACTGTAGGTCATATGAGCTCAGTAGAGTTGGGCATGCAATACCATTTTTTATGCTACTTTTGCATCTTAGATATGACCTACAGTCGATTCAGTGTTTTTCTGTTGCTACTCTGATAGTTTTCTTGCCATCTTTCCAACTATTGATATTGTAAGATTTGGAACAAAATAATGTACTTATTTATACTATGGTTGCACTGCAGAGCATCCCACGAGGTTTTGGGAGACAGTGGTTACAGGAACAACATGATGTAGTACTGAATAGCCATGAGCATTCTAACACATGGGTGATGAAGCTACAATCCTTTACTCGATTTTATGGCTTCTCATCAGACTGGGGAGATTTCGTTAAGGCACATAATCTGAAGGAAAATGATGCTTGTGTTTTCGAGTTGGTAGACAAGAAGCATAGCATTTTCAATGTGCATGTATTTAAATGGAAGGACTTCCAAAGGAAAAAGCTGCTGAAAACATGAACTGTGGAGACAACGAAATTCATTCTGTGGCAAAGCATGTTTTGGAGACTGTCATCACATAGATTGTGTTTTTGCCACTATATTTTGTATTAATAGTTTCTAACAGGGAGAGGGATGTTTTTCCCATGAATTTATTAACTATCTAAACTTTCAGTTATATGATGTGGTTTATTTGATTCACATGATAGGTAGAGGTTGATGTAATTATTTTAGTTTCTTCGTTTTCAATATCAATATTGTAGGCAGACTATAAAACAATTTCAAGCAATATGCTAAGCGCAAATTACTATTTGAACTGTTCATAAAACTTAAACATAAATTAAAAGATTGTTAAAAAATGAATGCTTGTTTTCGCTTACCCTTCTTCACCAGTCTTCTTCAAAATAAAGATATTTGAATTTTGAATTTACATAAATGAAAAATACTAATTTAAATGAAGAATTTGGAATTTCATAGACAATTGATGTAAACCAATTCACCATTGAATCAGTTGGTATTACTGAATTTGTTGAAAATTTAAGAGAAAATGTCTTTACTCATATTAGTCGTGGAATAGTTGTCACCTACTAAGAAAATTTAGATTTAGAAAGTCTAAATAGAGTTTTTTTAATGACCGATGCTTTTGGGCTGTAGATATAAACACGTTGTTTTAGTTTTGGGAGCAGGGAAGGGGATAGATTGAAGAAATTTCTTATTTATGAACCGAGACTTAGATTCTGAATTCTTTCGGAGATTGGACAGCTGTTGCAATTTCTATTCTTGTTGCTTGGTGGCTTTTTCAAAGACCTCCTCCATGGTGAGTGGGTTATGCAAGTCTACCTCTGCTCCAATCTGAGGTCTCAACCCAAGTATAAACTTCTGGATTCAAAAGTGTTCATCATTTTGGTACCAAGGCATATATTTTAGCAAATGAGTGAACTTTTCCCAATACTGAGTTACCGACATGCTCCCCTGAGGTAAGTTCTGGAACTCTGTCATTTTCTTGTTGAAGAAGTGTTGAGGAAGCCACCTCTTTCGAAAATGCTGGAGGAACTATTCCCAAGTGATCTCCCCAGGTTGCAGTTTTTGTTCTGCCATTTAGTTGTCCCACCAAGTAGCTACCTCACCAGAGAGCTGATAGGCTGCCCATACAACCTTAGTTTCATGTGACAAATTTCGTCTGAAATACTCCATTTTGATGATCAATTCTTTCGTTCTGTCTCCTATGGTTTTTCCATCAAACTTTAGCGGATCCACCCTTTTCAGATCCTTGTCAAGATCTCCTTCGTTTATAGCTCGGTTATTGACGTCGGGATCTCTATTCCCTTGCAGCTGCTCCACAATCCTCCAGTTTTGACCATCTCGCATGCCTTGGAATTCCCCTTCCAAATTGTCCATTTTGTTTTCCTACCGGTTTAGAAGATCGAGGATCCTATCCAGCCTTTCATTCTAACCTTCATTTTGACCACCACCTGAACTTCTATTCATTTTGTTCACCACGATGGTTCACGAATGACCTACATCACAACCCACGTTTAGCTTAACTGAAACAAGTTTTTTATATTTGATTATTCTAACACATAATTCCAATTGTTTTGACACACAATCTTAAAAGGATGCTCATGTTTATTTAAACCAAGGACAAGTCATTCAAGATCACAACTTCCAACACAAGAAAGACTTTCTTTATTTATAATAATATCGGATTACAAAAATTCTCTTACAAAATTCCCCCCTGACTAGGTGGGATATTCATCATCAGACAGAGGACACTACTCAGGGTCCTCATCAGAGTCTATTACAACCTTCTTAGAAGAGGTAGGATGTACACACGAGCATTCATTTTCCTCTTTAGTTAGAATGGGTGCATTGGGTCCGCACCCCAAAGGCCAATCTTGAATTGTCGAAGGTTTCTTAGTCTTTATAGGGTACTTAGACTATTCAATTTTCTTGCCCCTCTCTAACTTGAGTTGAGTGAGGGTGTGATCCAAAGTTTCATCATTGGGAATCTCAAGTTCGACTTCAGGGTTTGGGATTTCTTCAACAACTTTCTTTTTATTAGTCCTAACAGTCAATCCATTCTTCTTCCTTGACCTTGACCTCCCCATACTTGCATTCAATTTAGGTTCATTAAACTCGAAATTGAATTAAGGGTCAACTAACCCAAACTTAAACGTATGTGGGCTCATAGGCCTAGAGCTGAACCCCAAGCTCGGATACCAAATGTAACTGTTCTCACCTAGAAATTGCACCCTACGCACAGTGATGGAGACTGAGCTTTATAGAGACACATGGGATTATTTCAAGGCTGTGGGTCACCTAAGATTGAAATGAACCTCTGGAGAAGGCCGGCTTCCTTTGGGTATCACCTAAACTATCAATTCTATAAGGGTAAAAGGAGAAGGAATGCATACAAATGAAACTAAACTATGGTGATACACCGCATGATAAGAAATCTTGAAATGAAACAAGAAGAAAATACGCTGGGAAACTTAATTGCAACCGTTTCACATACTCAACACAACTTCTTTAAGACTTATGCATCATTCTTAACAGGCTCGATCTACATACACATCTTAGGAAGGAGAGATAAACGTCACAGCCTTAAGGTATGATTGTAGACTTATAAAACACAGTTAAAGACATGCATAATCAAAAGAAAAATACAAAAATGAGAGTAGTACAAACATGAACACTAGCTTCCAAGGTAAACTCTGTGTCGTATTCCAGATTCCAATTGAGTTGCAAAACATACATTAGTTGAGAAAGGATTGATAAAAATCACTAACTCTTTTAGTGCATAATCCGAACTGTTTACAAAAAGGCAAAAAATGCCATATATACAAAAGTGTATCGGCCCCCTTAGGGTTTAAAGAAATATCAATCCTCAGAAAAAACTATCTTAAGATCTTTTGATTGAATTTAATGCTGCTCCCTGCGTGTCCATGTCGATGAGTCATTCCCCGGAAAAGCCTTTAGATCCTTTGTAGCTACCAAACACATTTACTTCTGGTCCTCGTGTCTTCATTGAACCTCCTCAGCCGAGCAGCCTTCAATGCTTTTGAGCTCATAACAGATACATGTTGCTTTTCATTCGGTTGATGTTCTTCATCCTGGTCGACTGCCACGACTTGCTTTCAGATCTCTTCGATTGGTCGAGTATACTCCACGCAGATTCTTCGGGCAGTCAAAGGCTCCTCTTGTAGAATCGCAAGTCGGTGAGACACTAATCGTGTCTCCCCAATGTGATTAAATCTTCCTGTGGTTATTGGCATAGCTTGAACCCGTCGATGAGATGTCTTGGTGAGCTTCAAAAGTAATACCGATACCCCTGAAACCATCGGCAAGACACAATTCTTCGCTGAGACATCATGTCGAATTCCCCATTCTTTAGCGAAGGCATTCGTTTCGGGAGACTCCACTAGGTCGCTGGGACATTACAACAATGACACTTCATTTCCCTCGGGCTCCAGGATTTCATTCGGTGAGACCTTTTTGTCTCGGTTAGACCTCATGCCAAAGGCAAACTACTTTGGCGAGCTTTCCTCATTCTGCATCGACGAGAGTTTATGGGTGTCACCCCGAACGCACTCCATTCCTTTCGGTGAGACACGGGCAAGTCGGGAGGACTTCATGGCGAGCTCTCAGGGGTCATATCGATGCACAAGATGTCGCTGAGACCCCAACCTGTCAGTAAGACATCATACCGAGTGTAAAACCTCCTCTCGGAGTCTCCTCGAACTTAATATTTCAAACCATATCGGCAAGAGTGTGATGATGTCACCCCGACGTATTTTGCTCTACCCTAGTTCCAGTCCTTCGTTAAGACCCTATCGGGTCAGCAAGACTCTCAGCGAGGCCTCCTTGCTCCGGCGAGAGCTCTTTTCGTTTTGCTTCGGCAAGAGAAACATTCATCGGCAAGAGGTCATAGCGGCTTCATTAGTCATGCCGATATTGCTTTCCATTGCTGAGACCACACCATGTCGGTAAGTCATCACTCCGACGGTCGGGCACTATACCGATGTCATTTATGTCAGGGATACCTTTTGCTAGTCGATGAGACCTCTTAGCGAATACACAACATTATACCAAAGTCAATCCACTTCGGCAAGACTTCAAAAGTCGCTAGGACCTCATGGCGAAAGCCTCAATCTCCCGGCGAGCTCAGCTTGCTTTCGATGAGACCTTACCGGGTCGGCAAGACCTCACCTCGACCTCAAAATGTTACATCGAAGATATCCCCCGGGTCGGCAGGACCCTCGGCATCGTTGAGACCCTATGCCGAATTCCCCATCCTACCGCGAGCTCCTTTTGCTTTTGGCGAGACATCATGCCGAAGGCGTTTTGCTTTGGCGAGGGTTTATTTCAGTCGGCATGACTTTTCTTTATCGCTGAGACATCTTAGTGAACTCAATCTCCTACGTCGAGAGACTTAGAGTCGGGGAGACCTTCTGACTTTGGCGAGACCCTACAACGAAGCTCGCTTGCTTTGCCGATGCTACCTCCCCAGTCGCCAAGACCCTCCCGTGTCGGCAAGACATGTTGGAGATGATGCCTTCATTCAACGAAGCCCCTTGTTGGTCGGTGAGACATCATAACGGTCTTGGTGACTTTCTCCTTAGAGGATTTCATGCCGAACTTCCCTAGGGCAGGTTCTCCAACTGAGCTCCCTGTGACCTAGCACCAGATGTAGGATTTTTTCCCTTGTATGAATGCTCCATTTGGCCTTCTCGAACTTCTGTCACATGATTCATTCTGCCTGATTGAGCCCGTAGGTGAAAATTGGGCAACAGTAACATGTCATACATAAATAACACAACAAATTAAAATAAGACATTATGGATAATAAAATTTAAGACATAGTCAATTAGCTATTTTCCATCATAGCATCTCATGTCAAAATAATATTTAATATTCATTTCCAAATGTCAAATTTACAAATTACAAGGTTTAACTTGGGTCATCTTACCACTTAGTCAACTCAATTACATCATAAAATACATATTACACTATTCAAGAATATGGGACTCCATGTGATCCTTTTCAACTCTCGCTGCATTCGATGGACGAGAACATAGTTCAAGTGCTTTTCTGCCCAACCACAAAGCTATGCTTCCCTGGTATTCTTCCTACTTGAAGAATGCCAAACCTTGTACAAAATACTTAGCAACATATACAATATGCAAGGTGGAATCTAGTGCGTTCCAAACATCTACATGCATTTCTATCTATGTTTAGAACATGCAAGTCTATGCAAGAAAATGGCAAAGAGATTACATCATACAAGTTAAAGCATTCAACATAATGGACTACAAATGCTTGGCCAAGCATTGTTGTATATTATAGATAAAAATGTAGATTTTGTAAAAGAAAAACCTATCTCTCTGTTGACCCATTTTCAGCACCTGTCCTGGAAGATAACCTCCCACAACATAAGATAATATACATCTTATTTATGTTTTCACATTTGCAAACAATAAATTTGATTTCAACAACTTTTCCTGGCCAATCTTTCTTGAATCAATCTATCTACATCATAGTCTACATTTGATTCATTTGACTATCTCTACTTAACATGTTTATGCAAGAACTTAACCAGATTTGACGTTTAAGCAATCAAATTTTAAACGTAATACATGTTCTTAACAACAATATCACAAAATTTTCACAATACATGCATTAGTTTTGTATAGAATTCCATTATTTCCTTTAATCCATCTTACTTGGAATGAAATCTACATTTCAGATAAGAAAATTATATAATTTTTAAAGATGGTATATCACATGTATGTTTATATGCATAAATGAAGTATTTATGCATGTATATGACCTTCTAATCATAACTGAAAATAGTATATGTTCTTTTAAAAGAAATAATTTTCATAATAATTTATTTACATGCAGATTTTTATTTCTAGAAGAAATATCAACTTTGATCAAAATATCATACTTCATACAACTTGACCTATAAGAGCTATACTCAAGTAAAGAGAAGAATATAATTGACAGAACAGTCAAATGGTTTTAATTGTATATAATTATAATTTATAATCCCCTGATGTCGTAAGGGGGAAATCGAGAAGCATACATAAATCAACATAAATGAATCAAACAAAAGCTTAATTCAAACAAAGATTAAGATTCCATACACATTACTCATGAAATGAACAATATGAACTTACTAAATTCAATGATCAAAGTATTAGCAAACAAAGAACAAGCAAATGAATTCATTAAACTATATCATTACCCATCTCATGTCGAAGTGTATTCGCAATGATGTTGGATTGTGTTTTTGTATCAATACGAAACCTCCATTATGTGTTGCAAAAGCTTCAATGTGCGTCAATGGTGATCGAAGATGTTTGTAAAATCTCTCAATAATTTGAATATAAATTTAGCATGATCTCTTTGAATAAACTGTATAAATTCTCTGATAATTTTTTAGAAGAAATGGGGTTTTTATATATATTTCAAATTTTCAAATGAACGATCAAGGTTCAACAATGCAAGTGCACGATCAACGGCTGAGAACTGTTGAGAGAATTTAGATTGATCAGTTGACTGACTGCTTGAGATATTGATTGAGGAGTTGACTCAATTGATGGATTAGAAGACTGAGAGCGAGAGGGAGTGAACTAAATTAGATTAAACAGTTCACTGGATAGATTGAATAGTCCATCTGAGTTGACTAAGAGAGAGTATTAGTTAAGATATTTGATTGATTACTTAACCAAATAGATTGGATAGTTAATAGAATTGATTGAATGGTTAGCTAAATAGATTGTTTAGTCAATTGAAAGAAGGTTTAGCCCATGTGGAGAAGGTAATTAATTAATTAATATCAAGAGGAACGTACAAGTTGAATTGATTTTAATAAATAAATGATTATTTATTAAATGGATGTTGAATTATTTAAATAATTTAATATGGAAAGGGGAAAGTTATTTAATTGAATAGTTAATGATAATCATTTAATTAAATTAGAAGAATAGGTGAGGTTAGAGGGAGTGAACTGATTTAGAGTGAATAGTTCACTGGATAGATTGGATAGTCAATCTCAGTTGATTGAGAGAGTGTAAGTTATGAGAATTAATTAAAGAGTTAACTAAATAGATTGTTTAGTCAACTAAGAGAAAGTGGTCGTTTTGTTCGAGGGAATAATGCATGGAGAGATAATTGAATAGTTAACTAAATAGATTGTTTAGCCAACTAAGAATTAGTCCATGTGGGCAAAGTAATTAATTAATTAATATTAAGAGGAATGTGCAAGTTGAATTGTTTTTAATAAATAAAAGATTCTTTATTAAAGGGATGATGTTGAATGAATTAAATAATTTATTTAATTATTTAATTTGGAAAAGGTGGGATTAAATAATTAAAATAATTATCTAATGGAGAAGTTGAAAGATGATTAAATAATTTATTGAATATTATTTAATTTATGAGGGGGATTGATTTTTTAATTAAATAATTAATTGATAACTATTTAATTAAAGTAGAAGAATAAGTTAAGTTAGTGACATAATTAAATAAATAAGATTTATTTACTTAATAAAAAATATTAATTGAAATTAATTAATTAAATAACATAAAGTTATTTAATTAGTAGTCGAAATATGATTTTAGACAATAATTAAATAATTGAACATTATTTAGTCATTAAGAAAAGATGAATATTAGTGTTAAAATGCTAGTTCACAGGCTAGGACAATTTCATGTATCTACATTTTGCCCCTCTTTGATACAATGCGATTTTGAGTGTTGTGTCAAAGAAAATTCAAAAATTCTTGCTTAGGAGTTGCCCCGGTATGCCCTGATGATGGTGGGATAGCATGGTACCCCCTCGGGAAATTTGGTGAAAATTGTGGATAATGAACCAAATTTTCCAACAAGTTGATGTGATGCGTTTAAGTGCAAGGACTAACAAAAGAAATGTTGACTAGAAGAAAATATTAGTAGGATTTAGAAGAAGATGAAAGACATTTGATGAGTTTTCTTTTTCTTCCATAGAGACTTCATATTTTTAGCAATCCTTATTGATGTAGCAAACATATATGATGCACTAGGGTATTGATAACCAAGGTGGCTTTGTATCATTGTGTGGAATTTGACTTGGCACACAAAGAATATTCTTGCTCAGACCAAGCATACGAAAATCCTGTTAGAGTATATGGTTGAGTTGTGTTTAAAACTTTTTGGACCAGTTACACAGAGAGGTATGAAATACCTAACATGCAACTGCTACACAAATTTTCTGAAAACAACTTCCATACATAAAACAGAGCAAGTATTCACCATGGTAGTATCACAAAAACATCTTACAAACAACACAAACATAAATCGACAGTTAATGCCATCATTCCTTCTTCTCTAAATCCTTATGGACATCCTCGAGAGATCTTGGGAATGTGGTATTAAGTTACATCAAAAAGATAAGACTCTAAAAATATAAACAATGTTGTTGTATCACTTGCCATAGTTGTTTTGATGTTTCATGATGAAATCCATTGATGATGTCTATTATAGAAATGTTTAATCCATTAAGACTCATGTTAATATTGTTGATATGATTTTCAAGTGGGTATGGTAGTTTATACTTTAGCATTGTTTTCACTCAATAGTTTTCAGTCATTTTGATCCTCACTTTGGAATTTTTGTTTTTGATGTTTTTTTTGCTTGTTGTTTGTTTGTCACAGGGTGAGTGTGCTGATTTGTTTATTATGGAGGAAAATTTTATTGTGGTTGGTGATAATGGAGGTAGGACCTTTTTATTTTTTTGGGTTGATTTGATGTTGCTTTTGTTGTTTTTGGAGTTTTCTATCTTTTTTTTTGTAATTTTGGTGGACTAACCTAGGGCCTCAAGGGCTCATCAAAGATGGCCTTGCCTACATTGTACACTTAGAGGTTCATAGTTCACTTGGTTTGATAAGAACTTGTTTTTGATCTTTTTCTATTTTTCAAATATTTTTGAATTTTGAATTTTTGACTAAGTTAAAAGACCATTATGAACACCTAAGGGGATTGACCTAAGGCCTCGAGAGCTGATCATAGATAAGCCTTGTCTACGTTATACACGCAGATACCACATAGTTTTACTGGTGTTGACCTAAAGCATAACATGTTTTTGGGATTTTGATTATTTTTTACTTTGTTTTGATTTTTTTTTGGATGTTTTTTATTTTGATAGTTTTTCGACCATGATGGGATTTACAAGGATCCAATCTGCTACCAATTTTGTGAAGTTTCCCCCAGTTTGAGATAGGAAATTACCTTCATTAGGAGAGAGGGATGTTGATGGTGCAACAAGGTTCAACACTGAATTAGTCATCGAGCCATGGTTGGTGTACATATTTTATTATGGGATAGATGGGTGAATGCTTCAGATAGTGTTGATAGATAACAATGCCAGTCTTATTCAAACATAGCACCTATTTTCCAAGTTTTCACTATGGTACCTCATCTAGAAGCACCACAAAGTGGTTTTCACTTAAAGAATTTTTTGTTTCTCTTTATTGTTTTACTTGGTTTTTGATTTTTTTTCTTTTTCTTTTTATTTTGATTTTTTTTTCTTTTTCGCTAGGATACTTTGATGTGTTCAAGTATATGATTTTTTAAGATGGTTGTTGTTCAGTGGTTTGACTAAAGGTTATCCTTTAAGAGTAGCCAATTGATAAGCTATAGAGCCATAGTTTTCCATGATGATGAACAAACCTAACCAGTTTGGTTCAAACTTACCTTTTCCATCTTGATTTAGCTATATTTTTTGATTCTCTTTCAGCACTAGGTCACCAACTTGAAAGTTTTTGTTCTTGATATTTTTGTTGTAGCTTCATTTGAGCCAATTTTGATAACCTCAAGATGGTTTAACGCGTTCAAATGCCTTTCATCTAAGAGTTTCAACTCATTCAATCTGGATAGTTGATACTCTTCATTGTTGACCATTCCTTTCAATGATACTCACAGTGAATGGATTTCAAATCCAATAGGTAAGACAACTTCAGATCCATAAAACAAGGAAAAAGGTGTGGCACCTATAGGTGTATGAATGTTGGTTCAGTAAGCCCATAGGGCTAGGTTTAGTTGCAAATTCCAATCACGACTGACATCATTAATAGTCTTTTTCAGTATTTTGAGGATGGTTCTATTGGACGCTTTAGCCTAACTGTTTCCTTGGGGGTAGTAGGGCATGGAGAATCTATGCTAGATAAAAAACTTGGAAAAAAGCTCTTTGACATCTTAGTTCTTGAATGGAGTTTTGTTGTCTATTATGATGGTTTGGGGAATTCCATATCAAAAAATTAGATAATTCAAGATGAACTTGGATATTTGTTTCCCTGTGATGTATGTTAATGGAATTGCTTCTATCCACTTTGTGAAGTATTCAGTTGTTGTGATAATGAACTTGTGCCTGTTAGATGAAGCAAGAGAAATCTTACCTACCAAGTCTAATCCCCATTGTGAGAAAGGCCATGGTGTTGTGATAGGTCTTAGCTCCTGTGCTGGTGTGTGAACAAGGTCACTGTGTTGTTGACACTGATGACATTTTTTGGAGTAATGAATGCATTCTTGTTCCATAGAGGGCTAATAGTACCCTGTTCTTAGCAACTTTTGTACTAGGTTAGGGCCACTAGAGTGGGACCCACAAACACCTTCGTGCACCTCTTGTAAGGCAGTTTATGCTTCTTTTGCATTAAGACATCGAAGTAAGGTACTGTCTAAATTTTGACGTTATAGGGTGTCTCTTAGGATTGTAAATCGGGAAGTCCTATGGGTAAAGGTTTTCTTTTGGTTCGTTGTTAAGTCAAGAGGTATGGGCCCTTGTTGGATATAGTCAAAGATGTCTTTGTACCATGATGAGCTAGGACTAAAAACATCACAAACTAGTTCTGATTCTGGGATATCGAATACCGGTATGAGGAGTTGCTCCACAAGGAATTCGTATTTTGGGATGTTTTGTGGAATATCAAGAAGTGAACCTATTGTTTCCATTGTGTCAACTGCTCTATTGTTGATTCGAGGAACTTGTTCAAAGGTGATGATGACAAAGTATTGTTTGAAACTAACCACCATTTTTTTATATGGCATTAGATTATCATCTTTTGTTTGATACTCATCATTTACCTACCTGATTACCAATTGAGAGACTCCATAAACTTGTAGTTCTTTTATCCTCCATTCTATGGCCATGTTTAGTCCTATGATTAGTGGTTCATGTTTTGAGATGTTATTTGTACATGGGAAAGAAATTCTATAAGCCTTAGACCTATACTATCTCCATGTGGTGTGAGAAATAGGATACCTACTCCAGAGTCGTGTTGAGTGTGGGACCCGTCAAAGTACAAGGTCTTACGACTTGTCTATTATGATAGCAATATACTTTCATTTGGGAATTTTGCTGTGAGAAGCTGGTGATCTTTAATTGGTGCTTATGCTAGTTGATCTACTATGATTTATCCTGAATGATAGCCTTTCAGTCTATGTACTCTATGTCACACTCACTCAGTATCATTATCCATTTAGCAATCCTGCTTGTTAGAGCTACTTTCGCTAATAGGTACTTTAGGTGATCTACTTTTGAGATCAGCTTTACTTGATTGTTCAAGATGTAGTGTCTCAATTTTTGTGCCACAAAGATGACAAAGAGACATGCTCTTTCTATGGGTGAATAGTTCAATTCATAGCCCACCAGTGTTTGGTTGATATAGTAGACCACTCTTTCCTTGTTATTGTCATCTAGTTGTGTTAAAAGAGCTCCTAGTGTTGCTTGTGTTGTAGATACATAGAGGATCATTGCTTTATCTGGAATAGGTGTATTAATACTGGAGGAGTGAGTAGATGCTCCTTGAATTGTTGGAAATATTGACATCTGCCATCCCATTTGAATGTGATGTCTTTGTGTAGCAGATGGGTGAATAGATGACACTTGTCTACCAACTGCAAGATGAATCTCCTGATTGACTGTAGTTTCCCTTGTAGACTTCTCAGCTGCTTCAATATCTTCGAAGGAGGCATTTCTAATATGGCTTTTACCTTTGTAGGATCTACTTTGATGTCTCTTCTTGATACTATGTACTCTAGCAGTTTTCTAGATGTTACTTTGAATACACATAATTTTTAGATTGAGCCTCAAGTTGTACTGTTCGAGCCTATCAAATACTTTTTCTAGATTGGTAAAATGGTCTTCTCTTTTGATGGAATTTTCTAGTATGTCATCCACATAATCTTCCATAGTTGTATGCAACATATCATGAAATATTGTAGTCATTGCTCGCTAATAGGTTGCCCCTGCATTCTTTAGGCCGAATGGAATGACATTCCAGTAGAAGGTCCTCCATGCACAAGTGAATGTTGTTTAATGTTGATCATCAAGGGATATCTTTATCTGATTATATCTAGAGAAGTCATCCATTAGTGACAACATTTCATGTCCTACATTTAGATCTATGATCATATCGGTGCTCGGAAGAGGGAATTCATCTTTTGGGAAAGCCTTGTTTAGATCTCGAAAGTTCATGAAAATTCTTATGCCCCTAGTGGGCTTTGATACTGGTACTAGATTCAATATCCATTTAGGGTAATCAATTGGTCTGATGAAGCCCACCTCTAGCAGTTTCTATAGTTCTACTTTTAGTAAAAGTGCTATTTGTGGATGCATCTTATGTAGCTTCTGCTTGATGGATTTAGCTCCAATAAGTACAACTAGGTGGTGTATGACCAATGCTAGATCTAGCCCTGGCATGTCTACATATGTCCATTCAAAGTTGATTTTCCTTTCATTGATGAATGCTGAGAAGTTCACCTTTTCTTTAGGATCAAGTGATGTTGCATGGTATGTGATTTTTGGGTTCTCTATTGTGCCAACATTGATAGGTTCAACTTCTTCAACTAGGAGTGTTGACTTCTCTTGATATTCAAAAATAGGGAGATTGAATCCTTCATCTTCGGGTGCCTCAGAGAGGTTTTTACCCTTAGATTCGTCCTTTATTTTTCTCTTTTTAGGATCCAATAGAGCCACATCGTGGTTTTCCCTAGGGGATCTCATTTTGATTTTTACATTTTCTTTTTCAATTTTGTGAATAGAGGACAAAATATCCCCTCCAAAATATATTTCATGTTTGAGTTCCATGACAAACCTTGCTTTATGATCTCTTGATGGTATATCGGTTCGAATTCTCATAAACTTTGCAATAGCTTCATCGTTCTAGAATTGATCCAAAATACATGTATGATGTTGTTGGTCCCAATTTATTAACTGTGGGTAGAAGAGGGGTAGGCTATCACCATTATCTGTAAAGCTTATGGAAGTTTTTGAAACGGTCAATATAGATCTAGCATCATTCTCCCATTGAGTATCTAAGTCATTGTTGCTAGAAGCGAGGGAATCCCATTCATACTCATTAGAGTCTGTTTCATAAGTATAATATTTAAGTATAGGTTTGCTACCTGTTGGGTAGGGACTATAATTATACTAAAGCTTTCAAATAGGTCCTCAATTGGTAAATCATTGTTTATAAGATGGTAGGTATCCAATGTCTTAACATTAGTGGAAGGAGCTCCAAGTTTCTCAAAAGAGGCACATCTAGTATTTGGAGTAACCATGTTTATTGAACCATAGCCTAATCCCATGTTCTTCTTTCTTTGTTCTACTATAATGGGTTCCCATCTACCTTTTTTGTGTCACCAAAGGCCACCTTTTCTAGTGTATCCCATTTGTTTAGCCATCTAATACCCTTTACTGCTAGGATCAATTGGAAAGGGTTATAGTTGTTCTGGTTCTTTTTCTTCTTTGTAGATCATTGATGAGAGGTCCTCCTTGAATATTTCCTCATCTTTCATATCTCCCCATTTGGTAAAATTCATGGGTTTGACTACCATTATTACTGCTTGAACATGTTTGATCTCCTTTGGCCCTCCATAAACTTTTGATGTTGGGGGGAGAATTCCAATGCAAAAGGCTTGATTGGAATGACAATTTTTGTTACCCTTATCAAGTACTTGAATCTTGGGATCATATTTTGCTTGCTCACTTGATGGGGGTTTAGTTGAGGTTGATGGTAGTGTCGATGGGTTGACATATGGGGAGTGGAATAGTATATCATTACTAGGTACTCACTGGATTTTGTTGTATTTCTCCTCTAATTTTGCACAGTATTGGAAGGGTTCAGGATCAACGTATATTATAACCTCCTTTCCTTCGTGAGGAAATTTTAGACACTGGTGAAATGTCAAAGGAACTACTTGTAGTGCATGAATCCATGGGCATCCTAGAAGAAGGTTATATGATAGCTCAAGGTCCAGTACTTGACATGTTGTTTCTATTGTTGTTCGTCCTATTTGTATAGGAAGCCTGATTGTTCCTTTTGAATTTCTTTCTAGGTCATCATAATCCCTTATAGTGATGTTTTTTCCCTTGTCAATTATATCATCAAAATAGCCTAGTTGTTTAACAAATTTCAAGGTAGAAATGTTTAGACCTGCACCATTATCTATCAATACTCTTTTGAATTTATGCTTATGGACACCAACCTCTATATAGAGGGCTTGGTTGTGGAATGATTTATGTGGAAGGTATTTCTCAGAAAAGACTAAATGATGAGTGGTCATGATTTTTCCAACCATGGCTTAAAACTGATCAGGATTGAGGTCATCAAGGACCAATGTTTCCAAATCTTTCTCTAGTATTTTCTTATACACAAGTGATAATTTCAACAACTCTAGGACGAAGATCAAAGTGGGGGTATTCTTCAATTGTTCCACAATACTATAGTCATTGGATGACTTTTTTGTGGGTTTAGGTGGGGCTCCTTGTATTGTGACTTTCCCTCGACGGGTAGTTAAATTACATTCGGGGTCCATGCCTCGTATCGTTAGCACATTGACTCTAGTGTCATCTACTTGGGAGAGGGTTCCTAGGACGGTGTCACCATAGGTGTAGTTGGTGTTGTGATAGTCTTGTTATTTCCCTTCATCATTTTTATTAGCATGATTAGGAATTGGATTCATGTAGATTTTGAGGTCTTTATTTCTAGGACAGTGTTCTACATCAACTTCTACCTTGTCAATTAAGTCTTGCACTATATGTTTAAGTCTCATGCAATTATTCGTCATATGTCCCTTGATCTTGTTGAACTCACATAAATCTTTTTCATTATACCATGGTATTTTAAAACTTGGCTCTTCATAGTTTGTGTGCTCATTGACTTTGATGAGGTTTTGTTGAACTAATTTGTGCATGATTGTCTCAAGTGTGTCTCCTAATGCAATAAATTTCCTCCTTGGTTGCCTATATTGTCTTTTTTGTCCTCCCTGATTTGTCTGTTGGTTATCCGATTAATTATTTTTAGGATAGCTGAGTTGATCATTTTGTACGTTGGTAGGAGCGTAGCTCGTTTGTGCAACTCGGGCTTTGTTTTGCGGTCCATTGGGATTTTGCATGTTCCATATAGCTCTAGCATCAACTACTCCATCATTGGTAGCATTTTTATTTTTGGCCCAAATCTTGGGCTTGTCATTTGAACTAGAAGGGTTGTCTTTTTAGTTATTTAGTTTAATGACTCCCCTTGCTATGAGAGCTCTTTCAATGTGTAGTCATTTTTCAATAGTCTCTTTGAAGTTATTGGGGCACAGCATGGTGAGTTGGTAATTGATTTCTGCTTGGACATTGGAAACACATATATCCACTAGTAATTCATTGTTGGGAATAGGCCACTTGCACCTACTAGCTTTATGTCTCCATCTTTGTAGGTAGGATATAAATGATTCCCCTTGGCTTTTTTTAATTTTGTAAAGGTCAGTGATGGTGACATCTTGTTATATGTTGAACAAGAAGTGGTTCACAAATTTTAGATAATTCATCAAAAATATTAATATGTGGTGGTAGATGGGAGAACCATTCCATAGCATGACCAGTAAGACTACGTGGAAAAAGTCTCATTAGGTAGGAATCATTGTTTTTTACTTCCATACAAGCTACCGAGAAGTCTCACACATGTTCTATCGGATCGCCTTTTCCCTTGTACTTGTCAAATTTTGGTATTTCAAAATCTTTTGGGAAGGGGAGCATAGTAATAGAGCGATCAAAGGGAACAAAAATATATCCTATAGAGTGTAGGTCTTCTTTGATTTTCCAATCAAGATGTCTGATATCCTTTGATTTAGGGCTTGTAGTTGCATGCCTACCTATGTGTTTGATACATTTATTTGGGGACCCTGTGCGTACTAGCCTTGTTGTCCCATAATATTCATTTGGTCATAAATTGGGTATGGTGGAGGTATAGGACCTTGGTAACCATGTTGGGTGGAAGGAGGGTTAAGTCCTTGTTGTATGGAAGGAGGATTAAGTCCTTGTTGATTGTAAGGAGGATTAAGTCCTTGTTGATTGTAAGGAGGGTTAAGTCCTTGTGGTATGGAAGGAGGATTAAGTCCTTGTTGATTTTGTTGAAGAGGGGTACCTTGATAGTGCATTGGTTGTACACCTTGTTGTGATTGATTCTATTGAATGGTACCTTGGTAGTGTGTTGGTGGTACACCTTGTTGTTGGGACGAATTGTTTTGAAGGGTACCCTGGTAGTGTGTTGGTTGTACACCTTGTTTTTGGGACAAATTGTATTGAAGGGTACCTTGGTAGTGTGTTGGTGGTACACCTTGTTGTTACGATGAATTGTTTTGAAGGTTACCTTGGTAATGCATTGGTGGTACACCTTGTTTTTGGGACGAATTGTATTGAAGGGTACCCTGGTAGTGTGTTGGTGGTACACCTTGTTGTTGGGACAAATTGTTTTGAAGGTTACCCTGGTAGTGTGTTGACCTGGTACACCTTGTTGTTGGGATGAATTTTGTTGAAGGGTACCTTGGTATTGCATTGGCAGTACACCTTGTTGATTTGGTATGTTGATTGAAGGATCAATATATGATGCATTTTTTGGTATGTATTGTTCTTGCGATGGGATGTTACCTTGCTATTCTACTATTGGAAAGTTTTCCATGTTTTGCATATTGTGGTTTTGTGGCATGTATTGAGTTGGACCTCCTTGATATTGTTGGGCCACTGCTACTTGCTCGATTTGGGATGGTTTCCTAAACAGAGGGTTGTCCATTGGTTGTTGTTTAGGTTGATCATTTCTTTGTGCGAAGATTGGTGGAATGTTCATATTCTCTACTGGTTTGGATATTTTTCTCAAAGCTGATTTATCCCCTAAGGGAATGAGGTTAGGATACTTAAGACCTTCCACATTAAATTTGATAGGTAGTTTAGCACCACTTTGTGCTAATTTGAAGTAGGCATTTGGATCTTTTCCTTGTAGTTTTTCCATCAGTTTAAGTACCTTGGGATTGTTGGAGTGTTGAAAGAATTCTTCCTCATCTAATTCTTCCTCACTATCCACTTCTTCTATGACCATGTCCTTTGGGTTTTGGTTTGACCTATCCATCATTTCTTGTTTTTTATGGATTAATTACTCCTCACTTGGTGGTTGGTTTGATGTTTCCTTGAATTTGGATTCCTTTCAAGGAGTTATAAGGAAACTTGGTCTATAACCCCATGGATCACTTCTGTCATTTGTGGTGTTTGTTGGGGGCATACTAGAGCTACTTTTGTTGGCTTCCATATTTTTTATATGTTGGGATCTTGTGGTTGTCATAAACAAGTCCAAGACCTAGTTTTGAGATTTTTGTGACCAATCACTATGAAATGATGTTTGTTTCCATTTTAAAATATTGATGCTTTTGTAAGCCAAGATTTTCTATTACCACACAGGAGGTGGTAATACGTGCCTTTTGGTCATAAGATTAGCTTTTTGTTCCTCTTTGTCTAGGATATTAGCTGCATTTCTCCATTGAGTTGTTTCTTTTTTCTTGAATACAAAACTTCTCAAACTACTGATAATGTTGATTGTTCACCTTCAATTCATGTGAGGTTTGGTTGTATAATGGGTGTTGTAATATTTGGTTGTTGAACTGGAGTAGTTGAACACCAAATGGTCATAAAGTGAGTGGTGTTTTGATCTTTTTTCTATTTTCAAATAGATGATGAATGATGATGATGTGAAAGACAACCTTTTGAAAAAAAGGTGTTGGTGTTTTGATATGGTTTTCGTGATTCTCAAGACTCTAAAGTTTGAGTGATGTTTTGGATGTTTTGGAAATGATGCTATTTTTGGAACTCAAAATGTTGAAAACTTGGACTGATATTTCACTTCATTTTTCTAGAGGATATGTTTTAAAGAATCTACTTCAGCTAACCTTGAGGTTCAAGCAAATGTTGATATCTTATAATTTTGAGTGAAGGAATAATCCAAGTTGTGTTTTGATTTTGAATCCTAAAACTAGGTTGGTGTGTTTGATTTTGCAAACGGATATGGACTGATGTAGATATGATGTGTTTTGGAAGTCCAACTGTTTCATTCTACAAAAAATAACTAGTTTAGGATATTTTTTTTATCTGCACCAAAAAATAAGGAAAAGGGATAATTTTAGAATAGTAGCAGTACTCTCTGTCAAAAGTGGCCAAATTTATGTCAATAGCGGCCAAGTTTGAAGGATAGTTGCGATAAGTTTCTCAAAAGTGGCCTCTATTTGTAACTTTCCTAACTAGTGAACAATGAAGGAAAAAGCAACATTTTCAGTCAAGAGCAGTCATATTTTATGTCAACTATAGCTAAAATTTAAGTGAACTACAATAATCTTAGGATCAACAGCGGTAATTTTAGGTTGACTACATTTAGTTTTGCAAAAGTGGCAGGGTTTTGACAGTGATTGTTAAAAACTAGAAAGCAATAGTGATAGGTTTTTGGTTGATTGCTTCAGTTCTTAGATCAATAGCGACAAAAACAACAACAATAGTGGCTTATGTTCAGATTTGCTTCCAGTTTTCTATTTTGATGGCAGTTTGGACAAGTTTGCAATTTTTGATATCTTGTTTGATTATGATTTGTCTTAAGATTTTGGCAAGTGATACAATACAACACAACAATCAAAACTATTTTACCCTAAATGTTTATAGCTTAAGCAAGTTTCTTTCCACAAAAGCTCAAAGATTGTGAAAGTCAAAATACTAAAGCCATAGTTCCCAATGTTGAATTTGTTCTTAATGTGACTTGAAATGTAAGCCTAAATATTCGAAAACCTTTAGAGATATTTGTTTAAGATATCTTTTAAGGAGTGAAAATATAGGGCTCTTTTCAAAGGTATTCACACTAAGTCCAAAGGGTTTGAGATTTGATAACCAAGTTCAATGTTTGTTTTGATGTGTTCTTTTTTTTTAAGATCAAGCAAAGTGTTTGATGTCAATAAAGTAAATTTTGCAATTATTAGTCAAGTCACCCTAAGTAGGTATACTCTTTTAGGTAGGCTTACCTCATGCCCCAAAAGGATGATTTTACATGCAATTTGTGGAGGAGTGTAGAGGTATGTTAAGAATGAACTCTTGGGCTCTATGCCTCAACCAAAAATCAAACTTGGTATGTAACTTTTTGGAAGCAAAATTATGATGCACCACTTTCAAAGAATGTTTTAGAAAACACGGATGACTTCTAAAATAAGGTTTTGAATGATAAACTGTGAACATCATATGTACACTACCATTTGTTGGTCACTTAAGACTCTTTAACCGTTCTCGTTCCACTTAATGTGTGGGATTAGGTGCAATATATTGTCGCCCAGGATTGGAGCTACTTTCTTATGATTTCACAACCTTTAATATAGCTCGCCAGTAAACATGCTTCAAGACCTTGCTTATGAGTTCTCCATCGCGAGATGTATCTCATAGCAAGCCCCCTCTTTAAGGACGACTCAAAAAAATGTAAAAAAAAAAAACCAAAGTGTTTCTCTTCACCTAGGATCGTCAAAAGATGCAGGGGGGAGGATACACACTCAGTTTTCCAATTCATACAATTTATCACAATATTATTTTTAATCCTTTCAAGTGGCACTATCCAAAAAAAGGAAAAACAAATGAAGTGTAAACAAGATAGTAATTTGTTTTTTATGTGCACCAATTTGAAGTGTTCTGGATTTCAAGCAAGTAGATAGCAATGTACAAGTTAGAATGTATTTTTCCAATTTTAAGCACCAACTTGAGTGTTTCTAATAACCTTGTCTTAATGTGGTCAACAAAAAGAAAGATCGTACATTTGTCAACAAAAATGAAAGTGTTTGGTAAAAAAGAAAGTATTCCACTTTATGAGCACCAAATGAAATGTTTTTTAACTAAGAAATATTTTGAAGGTTCAGTTTTAAGAAGACCAATTTGAAGTGTGCAAGTTGTTGGTTCAATTTTAAAACACCAAATTGAGAGATTCTTCTGAACTAAGAAAAACTTTGCAAGTTCAATTTTAAGATCACCAATTTGAAGTGTGTAATTTGTTGGTTCACTTTTAAAACACCAAATTGAGAGATTCTTCTAAACTAAGAAAAGGTTTCAAAGATCAATTTTAAGATTACTAATTTGAAGTGTGCAAGTTTTTGGTTCAATTTTAAAACACCAAATTGAGATATTCTTCTAAACTAAGAAAAGCTTTGAAAGTTCATTGTTAAGAACATCAATTTGAAGTGTGCAAGTTGTTGGTTCAATTTTAAAACACCAAATTGAAAGATTCTTCTAAACTAGGAAAAGCTTTAAAAGTTCATTTTTAAGAACACCAATTTGAAGTGTGCAAGTTGTTGCATTCAATTTTAAAACACCAAATTGAGAGATTCTTCTAAATTAAGAAAATCTTTGAAAGTTCATTTTTAAGAACACCAATTTGAAGTGTGCAAGTTGTTGGTTCAATTTTAAAACACCAAATTGAAATGTGAGAGTTAATCCTTTAATGGCCACAAGCTAAAAATGAATATATTATAGTAACAATTTTTTTTTTATTCTACTAAAAAAAAGAAAAAAAGAATTTTGACAATTTTTGCCTTTTTTACCAATTATAATAGCATTTTGAAGTAGCCATAACTTTCTCAAATCCCCATCAATTTTAAAATTGTCAATTGTTATGGAAAGAAAAAATGGAGATCTACAAAACCCAACAATATATTTTTTTTATTCAATATGTAGAATTTATTAGAGATAAATGAAACACATGAATTTTAAAGGTTAGCAACATAAATTTAAGAAAAACACAATAGACTAAAATTATGATAACTTTTTTATTTTTTAATGAAATTAAGAACCATAAAAATCTATAGAAAGTTAAAAGCGAGATCTATGGTTTTACAAAAAAAATTGCGCCCATTTTTTTATGATTAAAATAAGATGACGGGTTTCAATCGAATTCTTGGTTGTAACCTACAATTGATCACAAAACTTGACAAAAATGTTAGAGATAAGGACCTATGTCCCACCGGGCATGCTAGATGTCATAAGGGGGAAATCAAGAAGCATATGGAAATCAACATAAATGAATCAAACTAAAGCTTAATTCAAACAAAGATTAAGGTTTCATACCCATTACTCATGAAATGAACAATATGAACTTACTAAATTCAATGATCAAAGTATTAGCAAACAAAGAAAAATCAAATGAATTCATTAAACTATATTGTTATTCATCTCATGTCAAAGTGTATTCGCAATGATGTTGGATTGCATTTTTGTATCAATGTGAAGCCTCTATTATGTCTTGCAAAAGCTTCAATGTGCATCAATGGTGATCGAAGATGTTTGTAAAAGCTCTCAATAATTCGAATATTAATTTAACATGACCTCTTTGCATAAACTGTATAAATTATCTGATTGTTTTGAGAAGAAATGAGGTTGTTATATAGATTTCAAGTTTTGAGATGAACGATTGAGATTCAACAATGCAAGCTCACGACAATGGTTGAGAACCGTTGAGAGGATTTAGATTGATCAGTTGACTGTCTGCTTGAGATATTGATTGAGGAGTTGATTCGATTGATGGATTAAAAGATTGAGGGTGAGTGGGAGTGAACTAAATTAGATTAAACAGTTCACTGGATAAATTAAATAGTCCATCTGAGTTGACTGAGAGAGAGTATTAGGGTAAGTGCACCAAGATGATTCCCAAAAAGGGGGCTTAAGTGGCCACTTTTTTTTTGAAATCAGGAAATACTGACCTTGGACGTGAAATTGAGGATAGTTACACTCAAAATTTTGAGATGGAACAAAAAAAAACGATCAAAGTGCTCTGAGTCTACTTTCTAAACTACTAATTTATTTTGAAAATGGTTGAGATTAAGGGGTTCAAAAGAGGGACATACACAAATTGGTGTTGTTTTTGTCAGAAAAACATAACATAGCAACTCTTGTACGACTCTAGCACAGTGAAATTTTTTGTAGTATTTTTAAAATCGCTATGGTCAGAAGTTAGCTAACAGTATCTAGTTGATGCATGATTTTTCTGATAATTTTTTAATGAATATTTGATTTTTTACTAATTTTCTAAGTGGGCACTTCCTGAAAAATAGAATTTTGGCCGTGCTGCCCTAAATTTTTTGAAAGTAATTGATTTTTTAAAAAAATTGTAGAATGGAGTCTAGTTTCTAAAAATGTAATTTATTTGAAATTTTGATGAACGGTTAATTTATAACGAAAAAAACACCAAACATTGTTTTTTGGAAAAAAAGAGACATACAAACAAAATAAATTATGGATGAAAGGCTTAACATTGTCAAAAAGTGAAAAAAATTACATCGTTGGATAGCTAAGAGAGAACCTAACATTACCCATGTGTTTGATTTTGTCGATATTGAACCAGATGCAATCTTGATAGTGAGCATGAACCCAATTATGTGAAAAAATGTAGAATTTGCAAAAACACATCTCTGGCCGTTGGGAATACCCTCCAATCCTTTGGGTTGGTATTTCAAGGAAAATAACAATGCTAAGGCTCGGGGATTCCCAAAGAAAACTATAACACGAGCGCGTTATAACACACTCACATTATGTCTTAGTTTTGACATTTTTTTTGCTTCTCTGGGATACATGTCAAGAAAGACATAATGTGCGCATGTTATAACGCGCTTGCATTATGTCTTCCTTAATGTTAAATG
>VDFB02106932.1:40165-170045 GCA_007258455.2 Sequoia sempervirens | reverse complement strand
TGGGAGAGTGGGAGAGAGTGGGAGAGGGTGGGAGAGGGTGGAAGAGGGTGTGAGAGTGAGAGATAGGGAGGGAGAGAGTGGGAGAGAGTACCTAAGGCATTGTAATGAGATTTGTACTTGTAATGACATTTATTGAAATATTGAAATTTGGTGTAGGGGCACCAAGGTTATTGAGCAAATTTGGTTCATGGAATTCTTGTAAGTTAGTAAATTGTGTTTTGAGTAAATTGTCAATTGAATTTAAGGTCATATTACATGGTCAATTGATTTATAATGTAATAAGTCATGTTAGTTACAATCTCAATAGTTAGACATGATTGGAAAGATGTAGAATCATTTGTAAAGGCTAGATTTAAAGCCTCTTGAAGGCTCAGACATAATGTAATTTTGATGCAGGAGCACCTAGTCTCCTAGTTGCAAAATTTCACTTTTTGAAGGTTGATAGGTGGTCAATAGATTAAATTAAGGTATTTTGTGTTTATTTATGCTAAATAAGGTCAATCAAGACCATTTAAGGTGTATTAGGGTGATTTTTTGAGTTTCAGTGGTCAAATGTGCAAAAAAATGCATTCTTGCTAGAAAATTGTCAATATTTCAATTTGTAGCCTTTTGAAAGCAAATATTTGAATTTGGTTGTAAATTTGCAAGAATGAGGTCTAAGAGTTTGATATACCATTTAGAGAGCTTGATTTTCATGGAGTTCCTTTCAAAGCCTCTACTTTTATTGTTCCTACGGTAAACTGTTTGATAGAGTTGGTGGAATTATCTTTCTTAGTAATCACTATTAGTGAGATTGAGATTGTTAACCTTGATAGAGTATGACTTGGGAAAAAGGCATTTGATATGGCTATTATTTTCAAAGACTTCAAGTGGGATGTACTCTGCATTGATTCCATTCCTCAATCTTCACTTGATGGCATCAAGGAATGGCTGAACTCCATGGATATAAAGTATTATGAAAGAAAAATGAACTTGAATTGGTGGCCAATTTATTGAAGATGGTGGTTGGGAATTTTTGAATATGGAAGCTAGTGATTCTGATTCTGATAATTCAGAAGACTCAGAACAAGGATATATGAACCCTCTGATGCAGAAGAGGAATCAGAATCAGATTTCATGTAGCCACCATCAAGAGTGTTACAAGCCAACAAGATGGAGGGAATTCTTATATAAGGATAAGTTTCAATTTTGCAGGTACCGACTTTAATACCAACTACAATGGATGTCCAGTTTTATGTGGAGGTAATGGATGTGGTCCAAACTTTAGGAGGGGAAAGAAGGTCAATGCATGATCTTGATGAAATTGAGGAAGAACAACAAGAGAGGGACAGGAAAGATAAAATCAATACATAGTTTCAAGGATTTTTCAAGCGAGTAAGAGAGCTATGGGAGCAACCTCATCTAAAATATTTTGAACTAGAGTTTGATATACCATTTAGAGAGCTTAGTTTTCATGGAATTCCTTTCAAATCCTTTGCTAGTGATTTTGATTATGATAATTTGGAAGAGTTAGATCGAGGATATGAACCCTATAATGTAGAAGAGGAATTAGAGTCACTCTTCATGTTGCAGGTATCGACTTTAATACCAACTACAATGGTAACAATGAAATTCCCTAGCAGTATTTATGTAAAGGAAATTTCCTTTAGATGCAAGGATTCAAAGCACATCAACCATGTGGTACACATGATTAAATCCAAGAGATGATCTATAGCAATGAAAGAGTTTGAAAAGGAGAAGAGAGCTACATTGGTGACTCAGGAGAACCTTCAGCTTTCAAAAACAAATTCAATTAGGCTGGCAGATGTGTGGATTGGGCCAACATTTGGTGGAAGAGGAAGAAAGATTACTGGAACTCTAGAGGCCCACCATACTAGATTTTGGTATTCAACCATGAGAGTAGATGAGAGAGCTGATATCATGTATCAAAACATTAAGCATGCATTCTTCCAACCAGTGGAGAAGGATATGATTACTTTGCTTCATTATCATTTGCATAACCATATCAAGGCCTGGGAACCAAGAAGACCAAGGATGTCGAGTTTTATGTGGAGGTAATGGATGTGGTCGAAACTTTAGGAGGGGCAAGAAGGTTATCTTGTTTTTACTGTTCCTACCTACTTTCACAGTGTTCTTGGATTGAAGGGTTTCATGACGTAATTTGACCCATTCCACTTTTTGTGCCCATTGTAACTTGTGGAATGGGTCCTCTAACTTGTAAAATACATGCCTAACCTGTTTAGAATGTTGTGGAGTCAAGATTGGGTGTTTGGGATGATGTTCTAGGGCTGCAGTAGGGTATTTTCATGATGAAAATGAGGGTTTCAAGTGGTGTTTTGACAAAATGTGGGAAGGCCTATCCATGTAAGGGTTGATGCAAGAATTTGGGTACACAAAAAGCTCAAAAAGTGGAAGTGATTTTGTTGTTTTTCAGAATTTTTCACACTTGGACTAAAAATTTGAGGCACTTACACAATGAATCTTAAAAAAAGTTAGTACTATGAAATTTAGCATTTTGAATCTAGTTTCCAAATATGTAAATTATTCAAATACCCAGATTATAAAAATTAAATTTTGATAGGGATCTATAAAAACCACTTTTTAAAAGTCTATTTTTTTACCATACCAAGCACATGTACAGACACCAATTTTTGACCCAAATAAAATTAATTTTCTAATTCCTTTTGGAAAAAGAGAGCTAACAACATGAAGATTGATGTGGAATTTTTTTTGTAATTTTTTGTTGAATACTTTTTTTTTATTGAATTTTTATTGGCCTTAATTGTTGTTTTTAAAAATCAATGTGTATGGACAACATAATTGGACCTAAACTAAACATTTTTTGAATATTTTTTTTCATTATGTAGAGAATTGTTTAAGTTTGATGCCATATAATTTTTTTACAAGAAAATTAACCAAAAAAAAGTTATTAAAATTTTAAAAAAGCCTGACATTTCAAGTTTAAGGACTAGTTTTTTTAGAAATTAATTAAAAAAAACAAGCATAATCCAATTTTAATAAAAATTATATATTTGAAAATTAGACATCGTGTTCTCTAATGGGTTTTAATTTTATAGATTGATTCAGAAAAATAGTCCATCAGCCATATTGCCAAAGTTTGACATTCTTCTTCAATTTACCTTAGTTTTTTAGTTGCAGGTCAAAGGCTAAGGCTCAGATTGTGAAGCCTTTCCCAAGCCTAAAACCAAGGCTGCATGTGGGTTGGGAATTCAATTTTTAAATAATGCTTACACATTTTAAAAAAATGCGTACATGTTACAAAATGCATATGTGTTCTTTATTTTCTTGATTATTTAAAAAAATATATATTTTTTAGAAATGCGTATGCGTTTCAAAACATATACCCGTTTTGTGTTACAAAACGCGTACGCGTTTCTAAAAAGTATTTATTTTTTTAAATAAATGAATTGCACATGTTATAAAATACGTACGCGTTATATAATGCGTACGTGTTATAATGCATACGCATTTTATAGTGCATACGCATTTTTTTAGGCTCGGGTACTCGAACCATAACACATACGCATTTTTTTAATAACGCGTACTCGTTTTCTGTGAGCTTTTTTTTTTTTGGCCGAAACTTCCCCTTTTCGTGTACCCAATTTCTTTCTTTTACCCGTAATGTATTATTCACCATGTGCAGGGTCTAGTAAGTGTGTTTGGTGCTTTGTTTGGGTATGATAGGTGCGGGATATAGGAGTTTCATTAAAACCCCAAGTATTTTACTTGAAATAGAGGGTTTGGTGTATTAGGGGTCTAGAGGTCTTGGACTTGGAAACAAATCATGGAATTGGAGGTTTTGACACATAACATACTGTTGTTTCAGGAGTTTGAGTGAAGATCTAGTGTTTAAAAGGTTGTCTCTTTGTAAATAGGGCTAATTTAGTAGCCTTTATGCAAGGTTGTCTATTGGATCTTAATGATGGTACAAAGAAACATGGTATGATCTCTTGGGAATTTTTCTTAGGGTCTCTGTTAAAGTTTGATTGATGTTTGGTTGGCCATTGGATGACCTTCTCTAAAAGATAAGACCATTTGATGAGATTTGGAAACTCTAAGTTAGGCAAGGGTTTATTGAAAACCCATACTCGAAACCTTCCTACAACCAACCAAAGCCTAAAACACCTTCAAAAATGTCTGCACAAGCTTAAAAGTTTAAGAGATATCACTTCCCCCAAATATTTCTTCAAACCCTAGTAGTAAACCACCATTTGACATCTAGGGCATCACCTAAAAACCCTCTATTCACCTCCCTTGCGCAAAAAAATATGCACACATGTTTTATAACTATAAATCATCATTTCCATTGAGTTATAGAAGTATACAGTGGGTGAAAGGCTTAATATGACATTTTAATGCACTCAAAACCCTTAAAACTGGGTATACAAACCGACCCTTAGTAATTGGCTTCTAAAATGCACAAAATCACTTGAAATCCAACCAAACAAAAACTAAAACGGAGTTAAGTCTGCTGCCCACCGAATCCATCGAAAAGAGAGCACAATCACCCTGTACGGAATCGTACAATTCAATGAAACATCAAATGTCAAAGTGCAAAAGGGTAGCAATCTTTGACGGGGTATTACTCAGATACCATGGCACTTAAAAAATATTTGTCTGAACCTATCAGATCATGTTGGGTCCATTTACAATAACCTCTCTCGGTTTTTGTTATTTTGGAGTGGTTTTCTCGTAGTTTCTAGTTTTCAGTTGATGGAAAAAGTGTCAAATGCAAGCAGTGGAAAGTTGCAAAGTGGTGCAACTTTCATTCTGCAACTCGTGTGACCAAATGGACTATTCCAACGCGTCCAAATAGGTATTTTTATACTAGGAATGGTCATCTTTCGCACCCAAACACTCGGAATCGCTCCAAGTTATGTTCAACCAGATCGATCCTTAAGGGTCCAAAGTGCAAAATGGCTGAAAACTTCAGCATGCTGCTACTCAGATACCATGATTCTTAGAAACTTCTTGTCTGATCCTATCGGATTATGTTGGGCCCCTCTACAATAACCTCTCTCGGTTTTTGTTATCTCGGAGTGGTTTTCCTGTGGTGTTCAGTTTTCAGTTGATGGAAAAAAGTGTTAAATGGAAGTAGTGGAAAGTTGCAAAGTGGTGCAACTTTTGTTTTGCAACTCCTATGACCAAATGAACTGTTCCAATGCATCTAAATAGGTATTTTTACGCTAGGAATGACCCTCTTTTGCACCCAAACATGCAGAATCGCTCTGAGCTATGTTCAACCAGATTGATCCCTTAAGGGTCCAAAGTGCAAAATGGCTGCAAACTTCAGCATGTTGTTACTTGGATACTGTGATGCTTAGAAAATTCTTGTTTGATCCTATGGGATAGTGTTGGGCCCCTTTACAATAACCTCTCTCGGTTTTTGTTATCTCAAAGTGGTTTTCCTATGGTATCCAATTTTCAGTTGATGGAAAAAGTGTTAAATGGAAGCAGTGGAAAGTTGCAAAGTGGTGCAACTTTCGTTCTGCAACTCGTGTGACCAAACAAATTGTTCCAACATGTCTGAATAGGTATTTTTATGCTATGCATGGTCCTCTTTCGCACCCAAACACGTGGAATCACTCCAATCTACATTCAACTGGATCAATCCCTTAAGGGTCCAAAGTGCAAAATGGTTGCAAACTTCAACATGTTGTTACTTGGATACCATGATGCTTAGAAACTTCTCCTCTAATCTTATGGGATCGTATTGGGCCCCTCTACAATAAGCTCTCTCAGTTTTTGTTATCTCGGAGTGGTTTTCCTGTGGCGTCCAATTTTTAGTTGATGGAAAAAGTGTCAAATACAAGTAGTGGAAAGTTGTAAAGTGGTGCAACTTTCATTCTGCAACTCTTGTGACCAAAAAAATTGTTCCAATGTGTCCGAATAGGTATGTTTATTCTAGGCATGGTCCTCTTTTGCACCCAAACACGCGGAATCGCTCCGAGCTATGTTCAACTGAATCGATTCCTTAAGGGTCCAAAGTGCAAAATGACTACAAACTTCAGCATGTTGTTACTCAGATACCGTGAAACTTAGAAACTTCTCATCTAATCCTATGGGATCGTGTTAGGCCCCTCTACAATAACCTCTCTCGGTTTTTGTTATCTCGGAGTGGTTTTCCCATGGTGTCCAATTTTTAGTTAATGGAAAAAGTGTCAAATGCAAGTAGTGGAAAGTTGCAAAGTGGTGCAACTTTTGTTCTGCAACTCGTGTGACCAAACGAACTGTTCCAACGTGTCTGAATAGGTATTTTTATGCTAGGAATGGTCCTCTTTCACACCCAAACACGTGGAATCGCCCTGAGCTACGTTCAACCAGATAGATTCCTTAAGAGTCTAAAGTGCAAAATGGCTGCAAACTTCAGCATGTTGTTACTCGGATACCATGATGCTTAGAAACTTCTCGTCTGATTCTATGGGATTGTGTTGGGCCCCTATACAATAACCTCTCTTAGTTTTTGTAATCTTAGAGTTTTTTTCCTGTGGCGTCCAGTTTTCAGTTGATGGAAAAAGTGTCAAATGAAAGGAGTGGAAAGTTGCAAAGTGGTGCAACTTTCGTTCTGCAACTCGTGTGACCAATCAAACTGTTCCAACACATCTGAATAGGTATTTTTACGCTAGGCATGGTCCTATTTCATACCTAAACACGTGGAATCGCTCCAAGCTACGTTCAAACGGATCGATCTCTTAAGGGTCCAAAGTGCAAAATGGCTGCAAACTTCGGCATGTTGTTACTCGGATACTGTGACACTTAGAAACTTCTCGTATGATCTTATGGGATTTTGTTGGGCCCCTCTGCAATAACCTCTCTCATTTTTTGTTATTTCAGAGTGGTTTTCCTGTGGTTTCTAGTTTTCAGTTGATGAAAAAAGTGTCAGATGCAAGCAGTGAAAAGTTGTAAAGTGGTGCAACTTTTGTTCTGCAACTTGTCTGACCAAAAAAATTGTTCCAACACATTTGAATAGGTATTTTTACACTAGGCATGGTCCTCTTTTTTACCCAAACACGTGGAATCGCTCCAAACTATGTTCAACCGAATCGATCCCTTAAGGGTCCAAAGTGCAAAATGGTTGCAAAATTCAGCATGTTGTTACTCAGATACCCTGATGCTTAGAAACTTCTTATTTGATCCTATGGGATCACGTTGGACCCCTCTACAATAACCTCTCTCGGTTTTTGTTATCTCAGAGTGATTTTCCCGTGCTGTCTAGTTTTCAGTTGATGGAAAAAGTGTCAAATGCAACCAGTGGAAAGTTGCAAAGTGGTGCAACTTTCGTTCTGCAACTCGTGTGACCAAACGAATTATTCCAATGCGTCCGAATAGGTATGTTTAAACTATGCATGGTTCTCTTTCGCACCCAAACACATGGAATTGCTCTAAGCTTTGTTCAACCGGATCAATCCCTTAAGGGTTTAAGTGTAATATGTTGAAATAGGCCATTCCATCTATTGTTCAGGTTGTGTCTCGGTGATATGGGCCCGATGTAAGTAGGATAGGGAGTAGGAATAAGAAAATAGCATTGTTAAAGGCATTGGAAGAGATTACTAACGCTGCCCCTGTTCAAAATTCAAAATTGAGGCCCCTTAAAAGCAAGGCTAGAAGAGGTGAAAAGAAGAAATTGCTTGAAAATAAGTTAGAATAGGTTGGAAATAGGGTGAGGTTGTGGAGTTTGATGTGTTCAAGAGGTTTTCAAGGACAGGGGAGGTCAAAAGTATGTTATGGCATGATTCCCTAGTTGGGAAAACAGGGGTTTTGAATGAAAAAGAGATGTTTGAGGGAGTAAAAGTGGGTAAAGTGAAGAGGTAGCATAATTTTGTGGTCAATTAAGTTTGTGCAAACAAAATGAAGAGTGTTGGAATAGATTTTTAGGTTCAGGTTCGGGTTCGGGGGTTCGGTTTGTCGATTAGGCCAAATTTTTTTGGAGGGGGGTTCAGTTTGTTTTGGGTTCCTTTGTACAAAAATCATGTAAAAACAAAATATAAATATATATGCTGCTTAGAAGCATGCATTAGGATTAGAATATCACATAACATCACATAAACAACAAAACCACTATAAACTTGAATGTTATTTAAAACATGCATCATAAATATTCATCGTTGAAACTTGAATTGTGGTAGCTTGATGTACAAAGTCTATTGATGCTAGGGTTCAATTTGTATGATTTTGAAAAAAGAAGCCAACTGAGTAGAGTTATCAGTGTTCTTCATAAATCATAAGAATTTTTTTAGTACACTAGCCATTTTGATGTCTTCTTGCAGTCTCAAACATTATTTTGTATCATTGTTACATTGGTCTTGAGAGTGGTAGCTTAATATAGCTCCACAATACAAAATCTAGTTTACCTATGTAGTGTAACAATGGCATAGGCAGGTTTTTCTTTCAAAGAACCAAAGAGTGAGTGCACAATTGAAGTGTATAAACACATATCTTTTTGTAATATCAAGGATACTTTTTGAAACTTCCATGCATTGATAATCTAAAAGGAAAAGTCTTATACATATCCTTTGCTTATTTGAGTTGTTCTAATCAAATGATTAAATACATTGGAATCTTTTTATCAATCATTTCATAGAATACCAATTGAAAACATGTTTTTTACTTTTAGATAAAGTTGTTTACCATCAATCAATTAATTTATTCAAGACAAACCATGAAGGACATCAATGATCAATTATGCTATGGCTAACCAATTAATAAGTATACACGTGAATAAGTCAAGCATGTACATGTGACTAAGGGAAGCACAAGTAGTCACAAACACGTATGCCTTGAAGTATACACACGAATACATAGTATACACAACTTAATACAAAGTATATGCACAAATACAAGGTATACGCATGAAAACGCGTAAGTCGCAAAGTATACATTGGAACACACGTAAGTTACAATGAATACACATACGTTGTACAATATACACTTGAATACATGTAACTCATATCTATTGAACCATGAATTTATAACATGAAAATATGGACACCATCAATAAAAAATATTTGTATTAACCAAATAGCCATGTACGTATACATCAATATATGTTGATATAAGTATAAAATATAGGTACAAAATAGCCATATAGGCTTACAAGAATGCCATATAGGCATACAATGTCAATTATATCCAATACAAAATATGTACAAAACTACCATGTAGGCATACAACAAAGGGCTCTGGAATCAAAAGGCATTGCTCTCTAGGCTCTCGAAATAAACTATTGCCCTTTGCTAGTCGATTAGATGGCAATAGGTCTGCCACTCATTTCTTTTGCACTCTAGGAGTGCTCCTGCTACTCCTCCTACTAGGGTTAAGTTCTTGGTGAAGTTTTAACTGTTACAATTTAAGAAGACATTAATATATATAAATTACATTATAAAAAATGATATATTTAAAAAAAATCACTTACGGCCATCTCACGATCACTCTCCACAAGGGAAATATTCGCATGCCAATGCTGAGGCATGCTCAAGACCTATATAAACCATCCAAATAGAAATTAGACTACGAATCAATAATTTGGTTTGATTTTTCACTCAAACTAACATCTATAACAACGAATGTAAATTAAAATTTAGTAATTTGCCTCATACCTCCCCTGTCAGAGCCATCAAGGATTGTATAGCAGATGAAATAGTGATATCCATTGCCCTCGTAACATTTGGAGGTGTTTCCACAACCAACATCTGAAAATAAAATAAAAAATTATTTAATCACAAAAAAGTTACAATAGCGATCCACGCCATGACTTATAGTGTATGAGATCTAATGAACAAAATTTTGAGTACTTATTAAACTATATATTTCTGATTATCATGCTTACTATTTTCCCTATCCATATCTTGTTTGAAAGGATGTGTTTTTAGGCTTTTACCCATAGCAGCAAGCCGCTGAATCATTTGATTAAATGCTTTCGTAGACATGTATGATAACTGTGGTGGCATAGAGAAGGCAACTTGAACTGTTTGAAAAAATGCCTCAAAAGAAATGGGGTCTCGTGGTGATGTAATTTTGGATTACAAACAAATGCACATCATGGCATTCCATCACCATAAGAACACATTTCTTTTAGGAATTTTTTCAAAAAGTTAATTTCCTTCTCTATGGTATTATTGCTTACTATTATGCTTTGATAGATATTTTTCCAAGCATCCATAGTTTGTTGGAAAATACCTATTTTATGCTTTTATCCATAGCAGCAAGGAAGCACGAGTAGTTTGATAAAATGCTTTGGTGCACATGTATGAAAAATGTGGTATCATAGAAAAGGTGGTGAGCATTTTGAAGAAATGCCTTGAAGAAATGTGGTCTCATGGTGATGGAATGGAATTCCATCGTGCCATGAGACCGCATTTCTTCGAGGCATTTTTTGAAACTACTAACTACCTTGTCTATGCTATTGCTTACTATTATGGTTTCATAGATTTTTTCCAAGCATCCATAGTTTGTTGTGCAGGTGCACCTTTGCAAGCACATGCCTCCATGTGAAGAAATTGCATCAAGTTGCTTATGTTGACTTTCTAAACAACTATATTGTAGTTGAAATTTTGTCATCTATCAATATCTAGTTATTAGTTATGGAATGTGAAGTAATGCTTTGATTTTGAATGATATGCAATGCAACGTAACCAATGATATGAATATAAACTACACAAATCTATTAAGTACAATTCATTAGTTAAACTCTTTATTCTATTACCTCTGTGAAGGTTTGAGTAAATCCACTAGCATTGGGAGGTATTCCCTTGAAACCTCCAATATTACCCTGTTCAACATCCAAAATCACATATTAAAATACCATTTGTAAAACAATGCTATTAACATGCAATAAATTTATAATTGTTTACTAGTTACATATCCCGCCAATAGGTGTACTACAAAAATAAGTAGGTGGAGGGCCAGTGTATCTAGTCTCAACACTGCGACCCTACAATTTTATTAAAATCATAAAACTAAATTAGTTAATCTTGCATTTCAAAATCAAAATTTGATAAATTAAATTCAATGAACGTGATAACTTTTACCCGAGTATCAATTCCATATGTATCATGCAAAATTTTAACCGCCCTCTCCATCTCCATAGCTACACATGGATCCTCCGCAACAACCTCCTAAGTGTTGATGGGGTCATATGAACAAGTCGCCTCGCAAGATTGACACACATGGGTTTGAAGGCCACCACTCGAAGACTCCCCTGGATGGCACTCTAGAATAGGGCTAGTATGATGGATGACACTCTGGGTCAAAGTGTTGATCGCCTACAATGTCTCTACGTCGGCACTCTCCTTCGTGACGACTGGCATAAAAATGTGCTCACGAGGCGGCCTAGCGAGAGCTCATCTCCCTTGTTGAGTAAGATTCAGTTGTGCACTGGGCCTATTCCGAGCTGACCCCCCACCTCTCCCCTGGAAGTCCCTCATATCAAAATAATTTGAGATTTTGTTTAATATAAACTCACTGTATAGTTTCCTAAGAAAATACTGGGGGACTTCACAATTGTTGCACGGTCGGTTATCAAAGACCATGTACCACCTATCATAAAAAAGGTTCCTAATCTCTTGGTGGTGACACCAATGAATAGGAAACCTCTTCACATTGAGGCTAAGATTTTGATTTGTGTGTGGGTCAGTGAATAATGAACACAAATCACCTTTTGTAATTTTTAAATCCTTTACTTGTTTATATGATAGTTTATCTGCATAATATGCCCTAGCCGCCTGCCTCCTATCTTGCCATCCAGTTATTTGTTTGATAATTGAATCCACATTTTTTTAGCATATCTTTCAATGAATTTGTGAGGGTCATTATTTATGTGGTTGAACCATTTGGATCACTCAACCTACTAATAAAATCTTCAAAAAAAATTTATGTTGCTCTTAATCTCACTCATTAAATTTTGTTGAGTGTCAGGAGGGTGTTGAGGGATTGGTGGAGGAGGTTGTTGTTGAGGTTGATTTTCTTGTTCGGAATTTTGTTCTTCAGAATTTTGTTTCTCTTCTTGTTGAGGATTTTGTGGGTTTGCAGGTTCATTTGCATCTCCTACAAATTCAAAAATTTATATATCAAATATAACCTAAAACTAACAAAATCAGTCTAAAACTAAGAAATTCAAAACAAACAACAAACAATACTTACCTCTCCCACCTCTTTGTCATCGTGGCACTATCCTTACAAAGAATTAGCAACTCTTGTTGAAGATTTGTGCTCAATACCTCCTCCTAGAATGCGAACGCGAAAGTTGGGGGTTTTGGCCGCGAGCAGAAGAAGAAAACAGTCGAAGTGAAAATGAAGAGTTTCACTTTTTTTTTGCTTTTAATGTGCTATAATGCGAGCGTGTTATAACATGCTCGCATTAAAGCATTTTAAAACTTTTTTTAGAAAGTGGTCACAAAATTTCTACCCAACTTCATGCATCCGCCCATTAGTTAAAATATTTGATTGATTACTTAACCAAATAGATTAGATAGTTAATAGAATTGATTGAATAGTTAACTAAATAGATTGTTTAGTCAACTAAAATAAGGTCTAGCCCATGTGGAAAAGGTAATTAATTAATTAATATTAAGAGGAACATACAAGTTGAATTGATTTTAATAAATAAATGATTATTTATTAAATGTATGATGTTGAATGATTTAAATAGTTTAATTTAATTATTTAATATGGAAAGAGGAAAGTTATTTAATTAAATAATTAATGATAATAATTTAATTAAATTAGAAGAATAGGTAGGGTTAGGAGTGAATTGATTTAGATTGAACACTTCACTAGATAGATTGGATAGTCAATCGAAGTTGACTGAGAGAGAGTGTGAGTTAAGAGAATTAATTAAAGAGTTAACTAAATAGATTGTTTAGTCAACTGAGAGAAAGTGGTTGTTATGTTCAAGGGAATAATGCATTGAGAGATAATTGAATAGTTAACTAAATAGATTGTTTAGTCAACTAAAAGAAGAATTAGTCCATGTGGGGAAAGTAATTAATTAATTTAAATAAGTTAATTAATATTAAGAGGAATGTGCAAGTTGAATTGTTTTGATTAGAGGTAAAAAAATAGGTTTTGAAGGGGCCCAAAACCCTTTACAAAAAGGAACAGCTGAATCAAAAAGGGAACAACATTAAACAACCATCAACCCAAAGTCAGCAAACCACCAGCCAAAAAATAGCCAGAAACTGGCATACACCACTACATATTGTTCAAAATTTCAACATCTTCCATCTCACTAGCAACAAGCTTTTGTCCCTTAACCCCAGTATCAGAAACCTCAATACCTGAGGCCCCAACCTAATTTTTCAGTCTATTTCTAGTCCTAACCCCAGGTCCTCCATTTTTTACCTCACAACTCAAAACAAAACCTTTAGAAACACCCTTAACAACAACATAATCCTCCCCCATTAGCTTACCCTCAGCAGCAATAACATCAGTAGACAAAATTTCCTTTCTCTTTTTAGGGGAGAAAGTTATCACAGAGTCTGACCTAGTTAAGACTTTAGGGGCTTCTCCACTCTTCATAACCACATTCCAAATTTTGTCAATTTTCTCCTCAAGGGATAACATTCTTCCCTCCGTACTATGTTTCAAATTGACGGTTTCCTCCGCCACAGTATTAGCAACAGTATTGATACCAACCATTAAATTATCAATTTGGATTTGGATCGAAGGGTCCTCAGCCTTGCAAGAAATACTTCTAATACGAACATTAGTCCTATTGATCTCATGAAAGAACCATTTAATTAGTTCAAAAAACACATTGGCATTGTCACAGACCGATCCCAACACATCAGAAAGATCCTCCCTATCAAAATTTTCAATGCGATTCCCCACAACAACGTCCTCTTCAAAAGAACTCTCATGAACCTTATCATTAGAAGCATCCTTACCTTTACCAACAGTGATAGGAGACTTCATCCTATGAATGGAATTGGCATTTTGCTCCGCAATAGCCTTCCTCTTCTGAATCCTCTTTGCATTTGCTTTCTTAGCTCCTGCAGCCTGTTCACCACCCACATCTCTAACCTTCTCCTGCTTCGGCAACCCAATGACAACACTCGAAACATCCTGACTATGGAAGCCACCAGCCATAGAGAGAGGGACATCCTTCTCCAGGTGTTGACTAGGTTTCAAAACCATTCTCTTACGACTTCCCTCCTCAAGTTCCTACACATGTCTAGACGTAGGGGGAGGAGAAGAAGCTTCCCCATAAAGATCATTTTTGTCTCTGCCCCCCTTAGAAGGAAAAATAACCTCCACATCATCACTGCAAGTCGTATAACCCGCTTCCTCATCCATTTTCCTTTTCCTAGATTTACCCTGAACAAGGGATATGGGGCCCTCCTCCAAAGAGGAATACAAATCTGGGACATAGTCAACATCATCATCCCTATCCGACTCAGAATCTTTATTTAAAATAAGCCTCATCTTCCTTGGTTTCTTAGAAGCCCTTTCCTCACCCGACTCAGTTTCAAAATGCTCCCTAGCTTTAGTAGAAATATCCTTTAGAGTAACAAGATTTTTATGGACATCATGAGCTTTCACATGTTCATAAATCAAAAGAATCAACCCCGAATGCAGGACAGGGTATTTGGGATTCTTCTTATGCTCTTTAATCCCACAGTCCATCGACACCAACAAATAATAGGGAAATGACACCCATTTCTTGTGCCTAAAATGGTTAAGCAACATAAAATGGTAATTGTTAATGGTCGTGTACCTTCCTTCCAAGGTTACACACCTCATGATTTCTTCGACAACATCCTGCCAGAGAGCTTTCAAGGAACTCCTCAGATACCCACCACTCTTCGTAGGCTTCAAGTCATCAATCTCATTCTTCTTAAAGAAAAGGGACACTGCGACCTGTGATTCTTTCTTATCCTTGTATACTTTCATACCCTTAATTTCTAGGCCAGTAATCTAGGCTATGAATTCCTCATCCACCACAATTTCCCTACCACCCAAGTCCAGGGTTCTCCCTTTCCACCCTTTCTCAACCAATTCAGTAACCTGAGGATTATTGCCATGCAGTTTCTCCATGAAAGGAGTTAGACCACCCTTTTCTAAAATCTCCCACACTTCCTTTCTCTGCTTAGTAGTATCACAGGATTTGGGCTCGGCATGATTTCTGTCCCCACCCATGATGATAGAAAATAGAGACCAAGCACTCAATAGGAAACTTAGAAGGAAGCAATAGACACCATTTAGAACCGAATTATCCAACATAAGACTTTGGAAGCTTATGCGGCTAACACCCACAATCCGTGTGAAGGCAGCCACAAGACATACATACCATAATGAATTTGAACTCCGCACCATATGACAACCTTTCCTCAAAATCATAACCATAATATCCTTACTAATGACATTCAACCACATGAGCAAGGATGTGCACACCTTAATGAATAAATTAACTTTCATTTATAACAATAGTCGTGACCTCATAAGGGATGGGGTCATTTAAATCCCATACCTTACTATCTCTAACACCAAAGTTAGCGAAGAAATCAACTAACTTATTTCCCTCTCTCAAAATATGGGAAATATAAACATTATCAAAGGATTTAATAATTTCAATGGAATCCTTGATCAAGGCCTCAATTGTCCAAGACGGGGGAGATATATTCTTCAAATTATTAATAATGTTCAGAGAATCACCCTCCAACCAAATCTTCTTGTATCCTCTTCTCTGAGCCAAAACAAGACTATGATAGGCAACCGCTGCCTCCGCAAAGTGGTTTGTCTGGGTTCCCAAAGGGAGTGCCACAACAGAGACGAGCCTACCATTAGAAATGCAAGTTGAATTGTTTTTAATAAATAAAATATTATTTATTAAAGGGATGATGTTGAATGAATTAAATGGAAAAGGTGGGATTAAATAATTAAAATAATTATTTAATGTAGAAGTTGAAAGATGATTAAATAATATTTAATATTATTTAATTTATGAGGGGGGATTGATTTTTTAATTAATTAATTAATTGATAACTATTTAATTAAAGTAGAAGAATAAGTTAAGTTAGTGACATAATTAAATAAATAAGATTTATTTATTTAATCAAGAAGATTAATTGAAAATAATTAACGATATAATTAAATAAATATGATTTATTTATTTAATCAAGAATATTAATTGAAATGAATTAATTAAATAACATAAAGTCATTTAATTAATAGTGGAAATATGATTTTAAACAATAATTAAATAATTGAACATTATTTAATCATTAAGAAAAGATGAATATTAGTGTTAAAGTGCTAGTTCACAGGCTAGGACAATTTCAGGTATCTACAAATATCAGCTTCGATTATAATCTCATACTTCATACAACTTGATCTATAACAACTATACTCAAGTAAAGAGAAGAATATAATTGACAGAGTAGTCAAATAGTTTTAACATACTAAGTCATCATTTGTTTCAGAATTTTAAAACATCAAAATGATGACAAAAGTATGGTACAGTAACGATATTCCATTTCCAACATTCTGAATAGATAAAGTACAGTTGAAAACTTCATAGTTAAATAAGTGTCGTACTATTTGATTAGAGAACTATCCTAGACAATCTCACATCTTATTGTTTCAATTTATTTTTTAAACCGGTATTATCAAATAATACAATGAACTTTAATCATTCAAATTTAACTTATCCTTCAATAATTTGTATGATCAAGACAACAAAATTAACATCAATCGGGTATGTTTATCCTTCAATCACATGCTCAAAGATATGGTTGATACATATGCTACTGGATAGCATTACGTTCCTTATTGTTAGTCAATCAAAAATACTTGATGGAACAATCAATTATGATAGAGGCACCACAACAAGAGGAATCAGTTTAAGCATAACTTTCAACGTTGATGTTAAGAACTTCAATATCGATTTTGTATGTGTATATATATACAGTATGTTTAAGTATATATATTTATACATACACATACACATTGTAACAAAGAATGGAGTAATTAAAAATTCCATCGAAAGATCTAACATTAGACTGTGACCTATTGTGGCCCTTTTCATAGGTCGTGACTCAGACAACATGTTGCATGATATAGTTATTGTTAATACTTTTAAAACAGATAAAGATCAATCGTTCCACATCTTGGTAATGTTGGGAATGATGGAAATCACCCATCGAAAAGCTAAGGTTGGGAACAATGTCATTCATTTGGCCATCTATGGCAACAACATAATCTTTGATAAGTAGGAGGTATTTTCCATAGCGTGTCAAATTGTGATATTGCTATCAGGATTCAACCCTGTAGTTTTATGAGTCAAACTCATTGACCAATGTTTCATGAGTAATGGTTCACAAGAACCCATCTCTCATGATAGTGAATAGTTCACTTAGCACTCATTGCATCTAGGTGATGCTCACAGAGGTGAAGCGTTGGGCCTTCCCAGGAGGTGACCCATCCTAGTACTACTCCAACTCAAGCACACTTAACCACAAAGTTTTATCCAAGGTTAAACCCACTTAGCTTGCAACCCCATTTGCAAAACCTTCAGCAAGTGTTGTGCCTTATGAACCATTCATTATAGAGCCCCTTTAGCTCATCAATTAATAAGTAGGAGGTATTTTCCACAATGTGTCAAATTGTGATATTGCTATTAGGATTCAACCGTGTAGTTTTACGAGTCAAAATCATTAGCCCATGTTTCATGAGCAGTGTTTCAAATTGTATGGAATGCCTCAAACTAATCCCAAAGGGTATGAAGTTCCTTTACCAACAAAAATGCAACCCAGCCCCATTGAGGTTGAAATAGTCCATATAGTGGAAGACACTAAAAAATCCTTTGACTTCACTCTTGAACAAATATTAGAGATGCAAAAATACCTATCTCTTGTTAAGTTGGTAGATGCTATGATAAGTATTTATCCAAACTTATACATGTTAAGACTTGCATAAGCTATTTATAAATTCCCCACAAATTTTGATGTCAATCAACTTAGGGAAAAATCAACCTCATTAAATTTTGGAGCAAGAAACTGTCCACAAGGAAGTGACCCCTTAGTGCATCATGTCATTGAAAAAACACCTAATCCTTCTTCAACAAACATACCAAGTAAACCCACAATCACTTTACAAGGAACATATCAAATGAACTTTCAAATCAATATAACAATATGCTATATAACACTCAAGGTTTAGGGACTCCAACCAACATAGGTGTACAAAATACAAACAATCCACCACCATACAACAACCAACCACATACAAACATACCAAATCCAAACATGCCAAATTTGAATTTAATAAACTATGGGAGCAATTATTTTACCAAACATACATGTTCATCAACAACCCCTCAACAACCACTTAAAAAACTACCTTAATATGAAACTCAACAACCACCTCAACAACCTCAAACTCAATATCAACCTCAAAATCAACAACCACCTCAAGATAATATCCTTTCACAACACCACCAACAACCTCCCCAACACAACATCATACCACCAAATCAATACATTCATCCTCAACAACCAAATCCTACCCCATCACCCCAGGGTAAAAGTACAAAGTTGTGTTACACTTTTATAAAGGAAACAACCAACACTGATCTAACTTTTAAACTTGAATCACTAAAAAGTGGCATATATGTTTTAAATTTTGAAATGATGTAAACTAATAAAATGTGTATTTTTTAAGATATTTTATTTTTATATTTATAAATTAACACTATAGTTTAGTTGCTAATAAAATGCTAAAAATTTAAGTTACATGAGACATCAATCTTTATATAGTAAACTTTAATTTATTTTCCTTCATTTTTTTTGTATGTATTTATAACTTGAAACTCTAGTGCATGGATATATTTTTTCCAATTTTGATAATATATGTTTTAAATAAATATTAAAATGTGTATATTAGAATACAATTTTTTCTATTTAACGTCAAATTTCATATTAATTATTTATCTAAAATAGAAAAAAATTATACCATCTTGATAAAGATTCTTTTATCTAGTGCATCATATCTTTTTTTTAAAATTTAAAAAAGTTTTAGTATTTTTTCTTGACATGGTAATCAACTAATATTTTATGTTGCTAACTTAATTTTAGTAAAAATAAAATATAAAATATAAATAATAATTAAACTTTTAAAATATAAATTTTCTTGAAAACTGCACTTATGGATCTACAAAAGGGTATTTTTATATTTTAAAAAATATGTTATTTACATGAGTAGGAGTTGTTCAAACATAAGTTTTTCAAATAATTTTATTTTTTTGGTAGATTGACCTCAAAGTGGTGCTACATATGCATTTATCCAATAATTTTAGTTGGAAAAGTTTTGGACATGTCTAACTTAGCTATAATGAATCTTATTAGATCATATGTTTGACCAAAATTAATTTTTAGTTAGAAATACTTAAATTCACTTGTCTCGATAAGCTGGCTAAAAGTGTGACACAAATTTGTACTTTTACCCTCCAACAAAATATGGCATACCAACAAAAACTTCAAGCACAACAAAAACAACTTGCCCGACAACAATTGTAAGATCAACAACAATTCCATGCTCAATAACAATTACTTTCACATCGACAACAACAACAAGCCATTGAACAAAACTCCCAATAAAACATCATACCCCAACACCAATATGGACCTTACAATGCACCTCCTCCACCCCAACCTAATCTAGCATATCAAACAGGTCCCTTACCTCAAAGCAATATCCAATATCAAACAGGTCCATAACCTCAAACTCCATATAATCCATACAACACAAACCCATCTACATATCAAAATCCAAATCTATACAACACTTACAATTCACTACGAAACGCTCCATCTATAGATATATCCTCACAAATTCAAACGTTGAAAGATATACAACTGGGAAAGATGAAAAAAATCATAATGTACACTGTTCAAGACTTATGTCCATACCCATTTCACACAAGCATCACAATGTTACCCTTTTCCCAAAAAATTGAAATGTCAAAGTTTGATAAATACAAAGGATGTGGTAACCCTAAAGATCACATAAGAGAATTCTATGTAGCTTGCATGGAGGTATCATATAACAATTCCTATCTAATGTGCCTCTTTCCACGCAATTTGGGTGGGCAGTCTATTGAGTGGTTCTCACATCTACCACCCAACATAAAAACTTTTCAAGAAATGATAGATCAATTTGTAGCCCATTGCTCCTACCATATTGATTCCAAAATCACCTTAGAGGGAATATACACTATAAAACAAAACAAAGGAGGATCATTTACCTCTTTTGTACAAAGATGTAGACACAAGGCGAGCAAGTACAAATGACTTATACCCAAAAAATAACAAGTAGATATCATTGGAGGTAACCTAAACACATATCTCACCTTCCAATTATGAATGCAATGTGTCAAAACCTTTGAAGAACTCATATCTAAAAGGATTAATATTGAGAGAGCACTCATCGCTAAAGGAGCAGTGCAAATCTATAAGAACAATTACCAACCATCTAGTTCAAGTGAAAAACCTTGTATATGGGCCAAAAATAAGAATATAACTAACGACAGTGTGATAGATGCAAAAGTTATGATAAACGCTCCATATCAATCAAACACACAACAAAAAAATCAACCAAATATCCAAAACAGTAATCCACCAAGAGCACCACCACCACCAATAAAAAACAATTATCCACTAAGGCACAAATACACTCCATTGTGAGAACCTATGGAAATGATCTTTCATAAGTTAATTCAAACTAATTTAATAAAACTTCCCGAATTCAAATAGTATGAAGAGCTGCACTTTAAACCTTCATGGTTCAACTAGAATGACTATTGTGAATACCATTGCACCAAAGGACATAAGACTTCAAACTGTATAAAAATAAAAAATATTATCCAAGATCTAATCGATCATGGTGAAGTCCACATCAACTAGCGACCTGGTACCTCAGGAAATAATGAATTGGGAATATAGAATCCTATGCTAGACCATGGTAAAGGAAACGTCGTGGGAAAAGCTAAAACCTACAATAATGTTAATCTCAACTATGACAAAATTGTGGGCAATGTATAGTGTGATGTCAATCACATATCTGTTGTCACTATCCAAGTACCGAATCCTGAGTGTGGAGTCACCACACAAAGAGGGAAAGTTACCATTCAAGTAGCCCCTACAACAATAAGAGGTCTACCAAAATCCAATATTGTGGATTATAGCTTAATTGAACATCTCAAGAAGAAACCAACCCAAATCTCCATTCTAGAGCTCTTGAGAATTTCATCCGCACATAAAGAAATTTTAGATAAATCTCTTTTGTCATCATCCGTACCTAATGACATAGACACTGAACAATTTCGAACCATGGTGGGGCACATTGCATCCACACACCACTTGGTGTTTATCAAGAAAGATATTCCATCCCAATCATTTTAGAATCAAGCATTACACCTTGAAGTATATGTTCACAAACACAAGATGAAAAGAGTATTGATAGATGGAGGTGCTAGATTGAGCATTTGTGCCCTTTAGTTGGTCAAACACTTGGCTTACTCTAAGGAAGTAATCAAAAAAGAAAAAGGTATTACCATTATGGCCTATGATGATAATGAACAAGATTCAAAATGAACAGTCAAGATACCTATACAAGTAGGTCTAACAATTACAAAGGCAACATGCCAAGTCTTAGACCTTGAATTTCTATATAGAATCCTTTTGGGCTGCCCATTGATCCATGCCATGCAGGCCATAGCATCTACCTATCATTAGTGCATAAAATTTCCATATAATGACAAAGAAGTTACCATTCATCATGGTGACCCTAAGCCCTTTTACTATTGTAAAAGTATGGAAGATAAATATCATAGACTACTACAAGTTCCAAATAATGATGTAGTTCCACTTTCATTGCCCTACATTGATCCAACAACACTTTCTTTTACATCAAAGACGTGACAAGAAATACTTGAGATCAAATTTCAGATATAAGATAACAATTGTGGTGACTATAACCTCAAGGAAACATTTTATGTGGGAAAACTACCACTTTCTCCCAAATCATATGGTAAACCCCACCATATTGAGAAAGTGACCAAAATCCTCAAATTTAAACAATATCTTCACAAGATGGGGTGGAATTGAATGTAGTGGTCATAGATGAATGTGATCTTTCTAAATGGGTATATCAAGAGGAACAAGAGGAACCTCCTCTTCATGTTGATACAAACATGAAAGGTTATCTATTGATCAAAAACATGGGATACACTGGTACTAGTGGCCTTGTATTAAATAAACAAGGTATTCCTGAACCCATCATCCTAGAGAAGTGACCAAAGAACAAAGGTCTAGGGTACACTTGAAGAAAAATGTGATCCCTCTTGTTGAGGATATCTTAAAAAAAGAAGTTGAAGCTTCTTCTTGGTCTAACCCATTTGATGATGAAAATATAGATGACTTTCCCATGTGTATAACAGATTCAATAAAACTTGCCTCAATATAAACTATTACCACTACATCCTTCACATCTCCCATCCAATACAATGAACTTGAACTTATCTATCCTTAGCTCATGGACTAGGACCAACAAAAAGCATCGATTCTTGATTCATTCAGAAATGATGAGGCTATCATAGAATTCATGGGGCTCAGAGATGACATTCCTTTTGGAGATCACAAAGTAGGTTTTGAAATTGAACTTGATACCCAAGCATACTTTGGGGACATGTAATGTCCCCTTCTAGTTGACATATCTTAGTTCTTGAGATTAGCCTATTATGTGACCCTCGTAGGCTGATAGGGTGGATAAAGGGTCTTGTTGAGGCATGGCTTGGCTTCAGTTATCAGAATCATTCAGTTTGGCTTTCGTTCGGGGTCGTTTGGACATCATTTTCTTAACTTACTATTTTTAGTAAGTGGAGACACTCAGAAGAGCACCCCTGCTATTTTTAGCAGTATGGTCTGGTCATATGTAGATTCAGTCACTTATCATCTGGCTTCAGATGGTTCGTCAATTGGACTTATATTGAGAGAGATATTAATATTTATTTGCCAAAATAAATATTAATTAAATTGAAGCTTATTATATAAAGTTATAATATAATTTAATATTATAACTTAAGTGACTTTTTGAAAGGGGTCGACCATCATGAAGAAGGGGCCATTTTTAATTAATGATTATAATTAAAAATTTATACAAACTATTGAAAGATTAAAAGTGAAAATGCAAGTTTTATTTAAATGATGTTTTTTGAAGGAAATCGACCCAACTGAGAAGATATAAGTTTTCTTTGTGAAAACTTCATTCATTATGTTATGAAAATTGATTTTAGCCAATTTCTTCTTCAGAGAGCGAAGCCAAGGGTTTCAGTTGTCTTCAAAATTGGAGAACAAGCCATCTTTAGTGTTAGCAATTCAGAGGTTGTGAAATATCAGCTGATTTATTGCCTATAATTGAATAGCTTCATTCAGAAGTTATTACAGAGTTGAATGTGAAGTGATGATTCAGGGTTTGACTTAATAATTGTCCAGAGACATTGTTTTCTTGAGCGGCTGAGTTTGATATACACCTGGCACAAGTTCCAAGATTTGTATAGAATTTATTGCTGTTATTTGAAGGTCGTACAAATCAGCTTGAGGGTCGTACTTTTTATTCCAGCTTGGACGCATTGTCTTTTGGTCTTCTGCCTTCACCAAATGGGACGCCTTGTTATCTGGGGTGGTCTACATCAATCATGAGGCTGGAGAAAGTTTTTTCTGAGGGTTGTCATATTCAATCTTCACCATTAATGGCAGCTGCAATAACCAGGTTTTTAGCATAAATGTTGTTGCTTTTTATTTTGCATGTTATCCGATCTTAGACGTAATCAGTTGGGAAGATCAATAAACATTATGGCATCAATATATCAATTAGATTCCAGAATTTTTAGCACAGTAATATTTTATTTAAATTTTGCAAGCATTTTCTTTCAAAATTGCATTATTATTTGTATATGCAAAAACCACAAAAAAATCAAAACACTCAAAAAACAAGCAAAAACCATCAGTTTTAGAATTGTGAGAAAACAAGTTTCTACAGTGGTATCAGAGCGGTTTCCTGCCAGCTTGAGGGTTTGGGATTCATATGTAGCCACAGGAGGTTGGGCCTCACAGATATTACACTCGCAGGAGAGCTTTGTTTGACAGGGAACAGGGATTGAACAGGGAGCTGGGTACCATGGATGACAGAACATAAATTCCTCGAGATCCTAGGGATGATGATGTAGAGGTCAGACAGACTCTTAGAGATCTTCAGACAAGTCAACAACAGGTAGTTGATGTATTACAACAGTTGACCACGGCGATATAGAGGATTGGTTCGCCTAGGAGACCATCACCACGTCGTGATGAAGACAGGAGTGATGCAGGTTCACGGAGGATACCCAGGACTGTTTCACGGATAGTAGATAGGCCTACCCGGCCGACTTTTGTGAGACAGGAGCCTGACGGGGCTATTGTAGATGAGGAGCCTGAGGAAGTGTTCATTGATATTCTTATGGCAGCGAACGATGAGTGGGAGTTATTGACCCCAGAGGTCAGAGAGAGAATTACCTTTGATAGGTTTATCACACAGAGGTGAGAGCATTACAAGAATAGGCTGGATAGGAGGCCTAGACATCAGAATAGTGACCTGAAGCACTCCACAAACAAGCTCACTTTAGCTATGTTTGATGGCAGCAGTAAGGTTACAGCCTAGACTTGGATCAATAAGTTGGATACCTTCCTTACATTGTGTCCCATGGTGGAGGAGGATGCTATTAGATATGCTACTTTGCATCTTGAGGGGGCAACTTATGACTGGTGGCATCATGGGATGGTGACACTTCAGCATGACCGTATCACCACTTACCAAGAGTTTGTGGACAGATTGGTGGAACGGTTTGACAAGAAGGATCCTGAGACTTACTTCAAAGATTTGGCTCAGTTGAGACAGGTTGGTAGCTTGGAGGCTTACATAGGAGACTTCCAGCGGTTGTCAATTATGGTTCCTAACATATCAGAGAGGCGTCTAGTTGTACTTTTTGTGGAGGGACTGTTGGAGCCAATGAAAGGATGGATCAAAGCATTTGATCCTCTTTCACTATAGGAAGTGACGAAGAAGGCACACAACATGGAATTTGCAGCTCCATCTAGCAAGTTCAATTCCAGGAATATTTCTTCATTCAAAGACAACAAGGGATTTAATAAAAATAATGAGAAATCAGATTTTAGGAGTGATTCAAAGGGAAAATCAGCAGCACCCTTGGATCGTGAGACTCTAAATTATTTGCGCAAGAAGAAGCTTTGATTCTACTTCAAGGGTCCCCACGACGCTAACCATGATTTTCCTTTGCGGCCTAAGGGTAAGGCCAATAGGGTTATGTGGGCTTATTATGAGGATTAAAAATCTAAGAATTCCGAACAACATGAGAGTTTTGAGGAGTCAGAATCAGAGGCTTCAAAGCCTAAGGTGGGGGAAGAGTCAGAGCTCCAACTTTAGGAGGCACGATTGTCTAGCATTCAGCAGGAAGGATCTTTCAAACTTCATGGAGTTTTGGCTGGTCAAAAGGTTATCACCCTTTTAGACACAGGTGCCACCCATAATTTTATAGATGCCAGATTTGTTGAGAAACGTGGGCTCATAACTGAGGGGTTTGAGGGAATTCAGGTTAAGGTGGTTGATGGTTACACTCTCAGGTGTGACCGTATGATTAAGGATCTTCCTTTGCGCCTGAATAATTATGAATTCAAGGTTGATTACTATGTGGTGAATATGGGAGATATTGATTTAGTTTTGGGAATGAAGTGGCTTCGTTCCCTTGAGGAAGTTACACTTCATCTCAAAGACATGGAGATCCGGTTTGATGTGGATGAAAAGACTCATATCCTAAAGGCCATCCGAGACAATAACGTCAGGACTATTTCCTTCCGATGGATGGAGAGACTTCTGCATCATGACATGGTTGAGTGGGCTGCCGAGTGCACTTTGACACCTACACAGGAGGGACAACATAAGACCGAGTATCATCCTGACATTCAACAGTTGAGAGTTAAGCATGGGAAGGTTTTCAGTGACATTCCACCAGGGAGACCTCTAGACAGGGGTATTGAGCACACCATAGAGCTTGAGGAGGGCGTCAAGCCCGTTATGATTACTCCTTACAGGCATCCAAAGTGGGTTAAGGATGAGATAGAGAAGACTATCAAGGAGCTTCTTGCTACAGGTCACATTCGACCAAGTAAATCACCCTTTGCTTCTTCAGTTGTTCTAGTGAAGAAGAAAGATGGTACACTTCGTATGTGCATAGATTACAGAGTCTTGAATAAGAGGACTATTAAGAACAGATATCCCATACCCCGTAATGAGCTCCATGGTGCCTGTTACTTTTCAAAGATAGACTTGAGATCGGGATATCACCAGATTAGAGTTCGTGAGCAAGATGTTGAGAAGACCGCGTTTTGTTGTCATTGTGGACACTTTGAGTTTGTGGTTATGCCATTTGGGCTAACCAATGCTCTAGCAACATTCTAGTCCACCATGAACAGGGTCTTCCACTCACATTTGAGGAGATATGTACTTGTCTTCTTTGATGATATCTTGGTTTACATCAGGACATGGCAGGAGCACTTGGCTCATTTGGATACAGTACTCAACATTTTGGAGAGGGAGTCCTTGTATGCCAAGGAATCCAAGTGTGATTTAGGGATGACTGAGTTGTTATACTTAGGCCATATTATCAGTGCACAGGGAGTGCGGATGGATCCTGAGAAGATTCGTGCTATCGTAGATTGGCCTACTCTGGAAAACCTTACACATCTGTGAGGATTCCTTGGGTTATGTGGTTTCTATTGCAGATTTTTCAGTGGATATTCACACCATGCAGCACCTATGATGGATCTATTGAAAAAAGGTGCATTCATTTGGACTCCTGAGGCACATGAGTGTTTTGTGAGGTTCAAGGAGCTTATGACTACATGCCCAGTGTTGGCACTGCAAAATTTTACAAAGCCTTTTGAGCTTCAGTGTGATGCTTCTGGTGAGGGAATTGGAGCGGTGCTTAAGCAGGGCAAGCACTCGATTGTTTATGAGAGCAGAAAACTCAAAGGACCAGAGAGGGTTTACAGTATATATGATAAGGAAATGCTGGCCATAATGCATGCCTTGGCCAAATTTAGGCAATATTTAGTGGGCAATAAGTTTTGCATTAAAACTGATCATAATAGCTTGAGGCATTTCCTAGGACAGTGGGATTTGAATGACCATCAGCAAAAGTGGGTGAGTAAGTTACAGGAATATGACTTTGAAATCACCTATATCAAAGGTACACAGAATGTTGTTGTTGACGCTCTTTCACTTCGGCCTCATCTGAGTTCTATGGTACAAATTGCAAAGGACTGGAGGCACTTGATTGTGGTAGAGTATGCCAAGGATACTTGGACATCTGGTATTGTTGAGGGATCTATTGTGGACACCAGGTACACACTTGTGAATGACTTGATCATTTACAAGCACAAGATTTTCTTGATCCCAGGGTCAGAGAGGAAGAACACCATTCTACGGGCTTTCCATGATGTACCTACAGCAGGGCATCTTAGGTACTTCAAAACATACAGACAGGTTCGGGAGATATTTACATGGAAAGGTCTTAAGGAAGATGTTCTTCGGTATGTGCGTGAGTGCCCTGTTTGTCAGCAGAACAAGCAGGGGAACACGTATCCAGCAGGATTGTTGCAGCCACTTCCGATTCCTGATAGGAAGTGGAAATTCCTGTTGATGGATTTTATTATGGGCTTGCCTAAAGCCCAAGGACGTGATTGCATATATGTAGTTGTGGATCGGCTGATGAAGTATGCCCACTTCTTTCCGATCACCACTACTTACACAGCTACACAAGTAGCAAAGGTATTTTTTCTGTGAGGTTTTCAGATTGCATTGGTTGCCTCGAAGCATAGTTAGCGACAGGGATAGTCGGTTCCTGAGTCACTTCTGGTAGGAAGTGTTCAGACTTTGTGGGACCGAGCTTACACCGAGCACCAGTTACCACCCGTAGACCGATGGTCAGACAGAGATAGTGAACAAATGGGTGGAAGGCTACCTTAGGAATTACATTGTAGGGTAGCAGAAGGCATGGGTCAAGTGGATACACTTATGTGAGTATTGTTACAATACCACCTATCACATGACCATTCAGATGTCCCCCTTCATGGCGTTGTATGGGTATGAGGCGCCTAGTTTTCTTGATTTGCTACTGAGTGACAGTAGAGTGCCGAGTGCTGGAGACTTATTGCATGAGAGCCAGGACATTATGAGGGCTCTTAAGGAGAATATTGCTAAGGCACAGAATCAACAGAAGCAGTATGTAGATCAGAAGAGGACAGAGAGATCTTTTGAGGTGGGAGATATGGTATATCTTATGTTGTAGCCCTACCGACAGTCTACTCTTAGGAAGAGTGGGTCTGAGAAGCTCAAGCCACGGTATTATGGTCCTTTCAGGATTGTGAGGTGTGTTGGAGAGGTGGCTTATAAGCTAGAGCTTCCAGTGGATAGTAAGGTCCACAATGTTTTTCATGTGTCACGTCTCAAAAAGGCGTTAGGACATCGTGTGGTACCTTCAGCAGTATTGCCTCCCTTAGATGATGAGGGAAAGTTGATTTTAGTACCTGAGTCGATCCTGGAATATAGGGAAAGACAGCTATGCAGGAGGACTATCAGGGAATATTTGGTGAAGTGGAGATATTTACCAATGGAGGATGCTACGTGGGAGAATGAGGAGATTTTGTAGCATCCGGAGTTGAGATTTCTTGAGGACAAGCAATTTCAGGAGGGGCAGACTGTAATGTCCCCTTCCAGTTGACATCTCTCAGTTCTTGAGATTAGCCTATTATGTGACCCTCGTAGGCTGATAGGGTGGATAGAGGGTCTTGTTGAGGCATGGCTTGGCTTCAGTTATCAGAATCATTCAGTTTGGCTTTCGTTTGGGGTCATTTGGACATCATTTGCTTGACTTACTATTTTTAGTAAGTGGAGACACTCAGCGGAGCACCCCTGCTATTTTTAGCAATATGGTCTGGTCATATGCGGATTCAGTCACTTATCATCTGGCTTCAGACGGTTCGTCAATTGGACTTATATTGAGAGAGATATTAATATTTATTTGCCAAAATAAATATTAATTAAATTGAAGCTTATTATATAAAGTTATAATATAATTTAATATTATAACTTAAGTGACTTTTTGAAAGGGGTCGACCATCATGAAGAAGGGGCCATTTTTAATTAATGATTATAATTAAAAAGACGTCCAAACTATTGAAAGATTAAAAGTGAAAATGCAAGTTTTATTTAAATGATGCTTTTTGAAGGAAATCGACCCAATGAGAAGATATAAGTTTTCTTTGTGAAAAATTCATTCATTATGTTATGAAAATCGATTTTAGCCAATTTATTCTTCAGAGAACGAAGCCAAGGGTTTCAATTGTCTTTTGCATTGGAGAACGAGCCATCTTCAGTGTTAGCAGTTCAGAGGTTGTGAAATATCAACTGATTTATTGCCTGCAGTTGAATAGCTTCATTCAGAAGTTATTACAGAGTTGAATGTGAAGTGATGATTCAGGGTTTGACTTAATAATTGTCCAGAGACAGTGTTTTCTTGAGCGGCTGAGTTTGATATACACCTGGCACAAGTTCCAAGATTTGTACAGATTTTATTGTTGCTGTTTGAAGGCCGTACAAATTAGCTTGAGGGCCGTACTTTTTATTCTAGCTTGGACTCCTTGTCTTTTGGTCTTCTGCCTTCACCAAATGGGACTCCTTGTTATCTGGGATGGTCTGCATCAATCACAAGGCTGGAGAAAGTTTTTTCTGAGGGTTGCCATATTCAATCTTCACCATTAATGACGGCTGCAATAACCAGGTTTTTAGCATAAATGTTGTTGCTTTTTATTTTGCATGTTATCCGATCTTAGATGTAATCAGTTGGGAAGATCAATAAACATTTCGGCATCAATATATCAATTAGATTCCAACATTTTTAGCACAGTAATATTTTATTTAAATTTTGTAAGCATTTTCTTTCAAAATTGCATTATTATCTGTATATGCAAAAACCACAAAAAAATCAAAACACTCAAAAAACAAGAAAAAACCATCAGTTCCGGAATCGTGAGAAAATGAGTTTCTACAGGACATGATTGAATTCTTCAGTCACAAAATGATGAATTTGATAATGAAAACAAAATCCCCAAGTGAAAACCACAATGTGGCACTTTCAGATCAAGAAAAAGTAAAAATAAAGGAAGCATTCGAAGGTGAAAACCTCCTTGAGGCACCTAAGGATGAGGGATTCAATCTCTCTAAAGTCATGATGGATCAAGAAAATTAGCATTTCTTATAGAAGAGGTGCAACCAATGAATGTTGGGATTGACGAACAACCTCAAGTGAAATTCTATGCTACATCCCTTGATGATGAAGAACAACATAATCTAGAGGATTTCTTAAAAGAAAGAAAAGTCAACTTTGCTTGGTCCTATGCATACATGCCAGGATTAGATACCCCGTTAGTGGTGCATCACTTGACAATACATCCAAATGAAAAACTTGTGAAAAAAAAGCTAAGGAAAATGTATGTGCAAATAGAACTATTGGTCAAGGTTAAATTGTAGAAGTTGCTTGATGTTGGATTCATAAGACCTATTGACTATCTAGAGTGGGTTTCAAACCTAGTACCAGTATCAAAACCTACTGGGGGCATCCAAATCTGCACAAACTTTAGGGACTTGAATAAAGCATGTCCTAAAGATGACTTTCTATTTCCAAACATAGATATTATCGTGGATCTTACAACTGGACATGAAATTTTTTCCCTCATGGACAAATTCTCAAGATACAATCAAATAATGATAAACAAGGAAGACCAACATAAAACTGCATTCACATGTCCATGGGGAACGTACTGTTGGGATGTCATGCCACTTGGTCTTAAAAATACCAGAGCTACATATCAAAAATGATGACAATTATCTTCGATGACATGTTTCACAAGATTCTGGAAGATTATGTAGAATACATACTTGCAAAATCAATCACAAGGAAGGGACATCTAGAAGTCTTAGCTCAAATCTTTGATAGGCTCGAGAAATATCAGGTGAGATTGAATATGAAGAAATGTGTCTTTGGAGTCACTTCAAGAAAACTTTTGGGATACATTGTATCACAAAGGGGAATTGAACTGGACCTAGCCAAATTTAAATCTATCATTGGGATGTAACCACCTAAATCACTCAAACAACTTCACAGTCTACAAGGGAAGCTTCAGTCGATTAGAAGATTCATTGCACAATTGGCTAAAAAATGTCATCTCTTTACACATCTTCTTCACAAAGGTGTTTCTTTCAAATGGGATCATTATTTCCAATAGTCTTTCCAATAGTTGAAGGAATATCTTGCATCGTCGCCAGTCTTGATGCCACTAGTTACAGATAAATCCTTGATACTATATATCTCTTTGAAATCAACAACACTAGGGGCTCTCCTAGTGCAACATGATGAATAGGGAAAGGAAAGAGCAATATATTATATTAGCCAGACCTTAGTGGGATATGATCTTAATTGCACCCCCATTGAAAGAGCTTGTCTAGCGATAGTTTTTGCTTCACAAAAGCTATGACATTACATGTTGAGTCTATTGGAAGAATTTCATTGATGCTATTGTTGGCAACATGAGCATGAGGGATAAGCACAAGGTATATTACTATGTTGTAGTGCTTTCATTGATGTCAACATTGCATCTCGATGTGAAAACTTTGGTTCAGATCATTTTGGTTGGTTCTAATAGGTTTTGGAGTATTTGGAAGACATTTTTTGCAAGATGGTTTGATTCAGTAAAGATGGTTGTGATGAAAAATTGACTAAGTGTCAACTCTGTTGATTATGTGTAACAGAGCTCTATTTTTTGGGTCTGCACCGGTCCGCAAATGAATATTTCACCCTACACTTCTAACATTTTTCTATTGGTTGTTTGAATTATTTGATTCTATAATTTCATCATGTTTTGGCTCTTGGTTTGAAAGATATAAGTAACAAAAGTTCAGCCTGGCAAGTTATAGTTATCTCCTCTACAATGCATATGAGTAGGAGAGTTTGCACTTCTCTGTAGATAAGTTTTTGGCTTTGTGGTCTTAAAGAGATATTGGTAGATGTCAATAGAGTATGAATTCCAGTTGGCATGATGTTTTGATGTACACGTTTCCGAATATGGATACACAATTGAAGAATTTTTGTATTAGGTATTCTATATTGCTGACCTAATAAGTTTGAATATATGTGAAGATTAAATATGTATTGTGGTGTTATATGGGAGCTATTAGAGGTCCATTCTGACCTATTTTAAAGTGTTTTGATATTTGAATCTTCGCACGAGGTGTGTGTGGAGGGATTTGAGCTAACAAGTTACATTTTCTATATTTTGTATGATACATCTAATTAGGCCAACCTAATTGATGTTATGTTGCAAGAAGATATATATGTTAGATCATTTTCAATGTTTTGATGATGGTAAGGAATGAGAGACATGTAAGTGATGTGAATGATGCAAATAATATCAAAGCAGTGCAAATTTAATTTGTGGATGTTGAGTTGAAGATTAAAGTGATGTGAATGCAGAGGAAAGCAGAGTGTTAGATCATAATCAAATGAAGTGTGTAAAGTAAGTTTATTGAGATTCATTGTTACCATAATTCATGCATATGATAGATGAAATTGTAATAGTTCAAACTAGGTTGTGAGACACAATCTCTCTTCTATCTTTTTCTTAGTGGGTAGTGAGTCCACTTAGACAATGATTCCACCTACAGTGAGCACTTCTATAAATATACTATAGCCGGTTATAATATATTGTGAGCTAATCCTCATCGGGGTTTTTCTCATTTTGGGTTTTCCATGTAAAAATATTGGTGTTCATGTGTTATGTGATGTTTGATGTATCATACTTTCTTTCATTGATTGCAATTGAATCTACTAAGTATATTAGATGTTTAAATGTTTGAATGGTTTAAAAGAATACTAATTCACACTCCCCCTCAGTATTTTGAGTGTTTAACAAATGGTATCAAATATTCGTTCCTTGAAAGGAGCTTAAATGCTTGGGGAAGATCTTGGAGGTTGAACACATGGCTGTTAGAAAACTACCTACTCCTCCGGAAGAGATTCCTACTATTGAATTCATAGAAGTAGATTGCATGTTTGGAAAAGATGGAGATCTCAAAGTTTCTCTTGAAGATCTTGAAAGGACTGAAGGTGAAAAAAAGATCTGAAATAAAATTTCAAAGAAGTAGATGAATGCATCAGAAAATTGAGAGAGAAAATAAAGAAGTTCAGAGAAAGGAATAAGGAAGTCAGTGAACAATTGGAGAAAGAAAATGAAACTATCACTGGTCTAAAGGTGCAAGTTGAAGAAAAGAAAAGAATTGAGGAATTTCTAAATGTAATGGTGAAAAGAAAATATGAGGAATGTACAAGGCTTGAACAAGAAGTTCTGAATTTGAGATCATATTTGGAGAAAGCATGGAGTCATGAAGAAAAATTCAAGATGAGTTCTACAAATCTTGATGAAATGATTAAAAATCAGAAAGGTTCTAAAGATAAAGAAGGCTCAGGATTTGAAAAGGGTGAAAGTTCAAATTAGACATCAAATGTTGAAGATAAGAAGAACAATGGAAATCAGATCCAAAATCAAAGGCATGAGGCTAGAAGACCACTGGTCAGACAACCAACTGCACAAAGGTGCCCATCTTTTAATGGTTTCTATTATTCATGCAATAAATTTGGACATAAGGTAATGGAATGTAGAAGCGGAATGAATCAAAATTTTCCATCCTTTATTGGTCAATGTTTTACATGCAAGAAATTTGGTCATAGAGCTAGTGAGTGCAAAAGTCACATGATGAATGTCTATAACAATGGTAGAATGGCTCAATCTTTCAAAGGATACTGTTATACATGCTATGGATTTGAGCATAAATCTAATAAATGTATATCTAGAATGAATGGAAGGAATACTAGTTAGAAGAGTGTCACTTGTTACAATTGCAATAGGCTTGGACACATTTCTAAGTTTTGCAGAAGCAAAAATATGAGGAAGGATAATCCAATAAAGAGGAATGAACCAGTGCAAACAATTGATCCAATAAAAAAAAAGGAGATGGAGAATATTTGGAGAAAGAAGGAAGAGACATAAGTCAAGGATGAATCTATACCAACATCTGGTGTAGATGTTTCCTCCAAAAACTAAGTTAAGAGCTTTGACTCAGGGATGACTTTAAAGAAAATATTTCATCCCCTACCAAAGAAATGGTGCTAACGTCTTAGCACAAATATATGTGATGTAGATCAACATGCTTGATTTATTGGCGAAGATTGTAGAAGAAAATATGACAATGCGGAAGTTTGTAGAGCATCAAAAGTTGACTATGCATACAGATAAAGGGTTTCTAGCTTTATTGTTTGAAGAATTAAATGCAAAATTAGGTTAGATTAAAAGGGTTATAAAGTGATTTCACTTAGGAAAATTCATTTACAAAAGACATTTGAGAGAATCAGAGGAGTGAAGGAGTGATCGAAGGTGATTTGTGATCTCGTATGCGTGAACCCTAATAAAAAAAAGGTGAAGAAAAGGTATTTACAAATCTTTATTTACCCTAGTTTCACAGAAAGTTTGTTTGAAAAGTAATTTGAATTCATTTACAATGGTTGCACCGAGGGTAATAGAGATTACTGAGAAGCCATGACCTAAATTTTAGAAACACCCTACAAAAATAATAGAAGACAACCCATTAGGCACATTTTTGCATGTTCCATATGGGGTTTTCCCAATAGAGGATATAAGGATTTACATTCATGGAAAGATGGATGAATATGATCACAACAAGCTAGGATATATGTGGATGACAAAACTTACTGGAGAATTTTTTTCCCTAAAACTAGAATACCAAAACCTAGTCGTGAAGAAGCTTGATGTATGGTAATGTTTTCTAATTTTTTTTTATTACAAATGGGTTAGGATTGCACTAAGCATAATTCATGATAAGTTTGTTTGGACTGACATGCCTAGAATGATTAAAAAAAGAGGTGATTAGAGAGGTTACAGGTCTATGCTCCACCGGACCTGTTTTTGTGTTGAAATCAATCAAGAATGAAGGTGTAATGGAACTAACAGATGCAACATATGATAAGAGAGCTCTAGTAGTAATTCCCATCATAAATCCAACTATGAGATATGCAACAATATTAATTGGTTATAAAATCTTCTTTACAAACAGGGAAAACTTTGTATCTTCAACCGCAATCAATGCGGCATATGAAATGGTTGAAAAAGGTGTTGAATATGATCTTTGTGAGTTGCTAAGGAAACAATTGATGGAGAATTTGAAGCAAACCAAGGAGAAGAAATATGAATTTAAGTATGGGACTTTGATTGTGTGTTTTTTTTTCTGTCTTGAAGGAGCTTCTCAGAACAAACTACAACTCATCAAATTATAGAATTTATGAGAAGACTTGGTGATGCAAAGGCACAAAATTATGGTCTTCCTACTTTCTTTGTAGTTTTCCAAAAGAGTATTCATGAAAGAGAAAATTCCAGGGAAACTAGTAGAGAGATATCAGAATGATATCACATTTTTGGTAAGCACTGATGAACACATCATGGAAGTAGTTGAACCAAGGAAAGTGTGTATCACTGTGTTGGGATATGAGGTCACTGAACAAAAAATTACTGGCTTAGTTGATATTTGGTTGAAGAGACCAAAAGATACCACCAAAGCAAGATATGACACTTATGAAGAGAAATCCATGGAGATGCACATGGAGCAAAAAAAACAACAGATGCAAAAGAAGGTTAAAAAGATGGTTGATTAGTTTCCAGAAGAAATGGACATCTCAAAGGAACAAGTAGAGCAAGCAAGAGCAAAATCTAAGGAAGAATAAAGTGTTATAGGAGGATCTAGAAGCACAACAAGATCTAGTAGGACAGCTACCACTCCTATTCATAAGTCCTCTGAGACTAGGAAGCCTATTGGAGAGAAAAGGAAATCAACAGATAGTCCTTAGGTAAAGGAGAAATCCCCTTCGGTTGTGCACATGACATGGCCAAAAAAGAAGGTTACTCTAGTAGCACCACCTATTGCCCCTGCAAAGAGAAGAATAAAGTAAAAGGCCAAAAAAGAAGGTTACTCTGGTAGCACCACCTATTGCCCCTGCAAAGAGAAGAATAAAGAAAAGAATATATGTGTGAATGTAGAAGAAGAAGAAGAAGAGGAAGAAGGACCCCCATTGGTCCAAAAGAGGAAGGAAGAGGCTTCAAAGAATGAAGCAAGACCAAAGAAGCAAAAGGTAGATATAGTTGATACTTCTGAAGAAGAAGAAATTGAGAAAGAAAAAAAAGAATTTATAATGCACATGCAATAGAAGAACGGAGAAGCCACCAAGAAGGCATCTCCGAAAAAGAAGTTAGAAGTAAAGCAAAAAAAGACTCTAGATGTAGGCAAAAAGCAAAAGAAAACACCTCTAGAAAGTGCTCACAGTCCTATTAAGGTAGAGGGTAAATGCAAGAAGATGAGTCCACTTCTAGTGGAAGTTTCAAATAGAAAAAAAACCCAAATTTGAGAAAAATGAAATGGGATCCCATTATTTAGCAAACGAGATCCCATTTCCCTTTGGGATGTCAAGCCAAAAATGGGATCCCGTTTCATTAAAAAAAAAAAATTTATGCTTTTATGAAACGAGATCTCATTTTGATCCTATTTCTTAAAAGTATAAAAAATTAAATTTCCCATTTCTTAAAAGCATAATTTTTATTTTTTTTATGCTTTTAAGAAACGGGTAAAATGGGAGTGTTTTGAAAACAGGATCTTGTTTCATAAAAGCATAAACAAATATTTTTTTTATGAAATGAGATCCCTTTTTTAAAATTTGAATTTTTGGCTGACTTTTTGCTTTATTTTTTGGTTCAGAAAAGGTTTGGGTACTCGAACCTAAGCTTTGGACTTGGTTTGATCTGCACTTAAAGGTCATATCAATGTCACAAGAAAAGAGTGACTTTGGACATATGTTTGAAGACCTTTTTTGCATAATTTTTTTATGAAATGAAAACCCATTATAGATGAGACTATGTGGATTCCAGATATATATTTTTTACAATTGGATTATTTTACTATTTTTCAAATAATTTTTGATGAAACTGGTCCATAAACTTGAAATATCAGGGTTTTTAGTATTTTAATTTTTTATTAAAATAATTTTTTGAAAAATGAATTATACATGATCATTCTTTAGACAATTCATTTCAATTTGAAAAGAAAATAAAAAATTGATAAGCTTAGGTCATCTTATGCGCGACATACACGACGATTTTTCAAAACAACAAATATGACCAATAAAAAATTAACAAAAAAGAATATTAAAAAAAAATACAAAAAATATCATGGGCATTCTTTAGTGTGTTACAAATCTTTTCCCAAAAGGATTAAAAGAAATATGATTATTTAGGTCAAAATATGGATGATGTACATGTGCCTAGTATGGTAAAAAAAATGACTTTTAAACAGTGGGTTTTATACACGCTTATTGAAAATCAATTTATATCATCTGGGTATTAAAATAAATTACATATTTGAAAACTAGACTCTGAGTACTACATTTTATGATCAATGACTTTTTTTAAGATTTCATCTCTAAGTGCTTCAAATTTTAAGGTCAAATGTGACAAATTCTAAAAATCAAAGAAAACACTTCCACTTTTTGGCCAAAAAGTGGACTAAACATCTTGCACACCCTAGAGGAACTTGTAAATGGAATGATTTAGCATGATATGCTTGGAGAGACAACTTTGTATAATGAGGTTGATGACACATATAAGGCCATAATAGTTGAGGCCATTGTAAAATACATCATAATACTTGAAGTGGACATGAGGAACATACAAGACAAATTACCTACAGAGCTTTGGTAAAAAGAAGGAAAAAGGCTATTGATGAAGAGGCCAATATGAGTTCCTTTTCTCTTAAAGTGATTAGTGCTCCCCTATTTGCAAAGAATAAGGCCACATCGGCCTAGCTATACACTAGAGACCTAAGAACAAAACAAAGGGTAACCACATTGATGAGAAGAGACAAGGATGATCATGAGAGACTCCAAAAGGAGACTGTTGATAAGGTTGCAGACCTAGCATAGAGGCTAGGAATGACCCCAGAATGCAAGGATCTTGCTCTGGAAGTTGTTGCAGAAGAAGCTACTCAAAGCATTGATGCTCAACATGAGTATGTGACAGATGAAGAGCATACTCAAGATAATACCCCTTCGGAAGTGGAATTAGAAAAGAATGTTGAAGGAGAGATAGTCACCAAAGAAGAAGAAAATGAATATAATTATCTTCCTTTGGTACTTGAGGAAAGCATTGAAATTGCACAAGACAAACCTAAGACTCCTTCGAAAACCCAAACCAATCTGCAGAGGAAGAAAATGCGAATAAAGATGTTGAAGAGGAAATTGGTGATGCAGAGAAGAAAGATGAACAAGAGAATGATGAGAATGGAGATGAAGATAAGGAAGGGGATGCCTCCGGAAATGCACAAACAAGAGAACAACTAGTAAACTCTAGAAATAATGAGGAAAAGGACTTAAAGGGAAAGGTTGTGGAGACTGAAAAGACTTCTGGTGAATCCTTCGGCTCCTCTAGAGATTCCTTGAAGAACCTACTGAGCATGTAGCTCAAGTTCCAGCATGTTGTTTCTTCATAGTTGCTACAATTACCAATGCAATAGGGAAATTTAGATTTGGACAAGATTTCCCCACTCCACAAGCTATAGTTAGGAGATTATTCCATGCATCTTCCCAAAAGGAGATCATAGAAACACATCAAAAGAGTGGAGAGCTGACGCAAGAAAGGAATTACAAGAGCGTACCCAGTGCAAACATTGATACATCACTCTCCGGCAAGGAAAATCTAAAGCTTTTAATTGATTCTTTTAAGGAATATAACTCTGGTCTTAAAGGTGAAGTGGAGAAAGAAATTGAATATAAAATGAATGATAAAAAGAAGTTAGAAATCACTGAGAAGTGTGCTCTTGCACACAAAAAGTTTTCAGAGAACTTGAGGGATGCACATATTTGTGTAGATGAGGCGAAGGCTCTTTTTCAATATTGCATGAAGTGGCCTAGTGCCATATAGAGCATCAAAAATGAGATGGACTCTATTGAGTCCTAGATCAATAAAGCCTCTAGTGCCTATGATCCATCACTTGATCTAGCTAGTAACACAAGGAATGTAATTGAGGAATAGCATAAGAATTTCTTCTAGCTACATGCACAAAGGGAGAATGTCATTTTTTAGTTTGGAGAAATAAGGGACTTGGTGAATGATAAATTTATATCTATCTCCAGTGCCCTTTTGAGTGCTACCAAAGCTACACAGATGAATCATGCACCTATCACTTTAGAAGAAGGAGAAGAAATATTAATAGAATTTGAAACACGGTGCAAATTGCTTGAGCCAAAAATGAAGAAATGGAAGGAAGGAAAACAAGCATGTTAGACCCATTTGTAAAAGCTTCAAGATTCAACCTCCTTCGATTGTCAACTTTTCTTACTCTTTATGCTTTTTAGTTTTCAATTTTAGATTCTTTGTACATATGCAGAGTATATAGAGTAGTTTCCACTGTAATTTTTTTGGTTTTTCTCTGGTATATGACTCAGAGGGAGTTAATTATATCCTTCAGTTTGCATACATATTTCTCAAGGGGGAGTCCAATATAAGTCAAAACAGTTATTGTATGCACCATTTTCCCTTGATTTCAAAGGGGGAGAATATTTTGAAATGTTTTGGAGATATTTTGGCATGTTGCCATCAATGACAAATGAGGAGATTGTTGGAAGAATGTCATTGATGCTATTGTTGGAAACATGAGCATGAGGGTTAAGCACAAGGTATATTATTATGTGTTGTAGTGTTTTCATTGATTTCAACATTGCATCTTGATGTGAAGACTTTGGTGTAAATCATTTTGGTTGGTTCTAAAAAGTTTTGGAGTGTTTGTGGAAGACATTTTTGCAAGATGGTTGTGATGGAAAATTGATTAAGTGTCAACTTTGTTGATTCTATGTAATAGAGCTCCAATTTTTGGGTTTGCATTGGTCCACAAATAAAGATTTCACCATGCTTCTAACATTATTATGTTGGTTTTTAGAAGTATTTGATTCTATAATTTCATCATGTTTTGGCTCTTGGTTTGAAAGATATAAGTAACAAAATTTTGGTTGTCAAGTTACAATTATTTCTTGTACAATGCATATGAGTAGGAGATTCTACACTTCTCCATGGATAAGTTTTTGGTTTTTTGATCTTAATGAGATATTTACAGATGTCAATAGAGTATGAATTCCAGTTGGCATGATGTTTTGAGGTACACATGTTCGAATATGGATACATAGTTGAAGAATTTTTATATTAGGTTTTTTGTGGTGCCGACCTAATAAGTTTGAAGATATGCAAAGGTTAAATATGTATTGTGGTGTTATATGGGAGCTATGAAAAGTCCATTCTGACCTATTTCAAAGTTTTTTGAGATTTGAATCTTGGTGTGAGGTGTGTGTGGAAGGATTTGAGTTGACAAGTTACATTTTCTATATTTTGTATGATACATCTAATTAGGCCAACCTAATTGATGTTATGCTTGAACTAGATATATATATTAGATCAATTTTGGTGTTTTGATGATGGTAAGAAATGAGAGACATGTAAGTGATGCAAATGACGTGAATAATATCAGAGTAGTGTGAATTATTTAAGTTGTGAATGTTGAGTTGAAGATTAGAGTGATGTAAATGCAGAGGAAAGCAGAGTGTTAGATCAAAATAAAATGAAGTGTGTAAAGTTAGTTTATTGAGATTCATTGAAACAGTAATTCATGCATATGATAGATGCAATTGTAACAATTCAAGTTAGGATGTGAGCCACAATATCTCTTCTATCTTTTTCTCAATGGGAAATAAGTCCACCTGTAGTGAGCACTTTCATAAATATACTATAACTGGTTATAATATATTATGAGCTAATCCTCATCATGGTTTCTCCCATTTTGGGTTTTCCATGTAAAAATCTTGGTGTTCATGTGTTATGTGATGTTGATGTTTCATGTTTTCTTTCATTAACTACAATTGAATCAGCTAAGTGGATTGGATGTTTAAATGTTTGAATGGTTTAAAAGAATATTGATTCACCCCCCTCTCATTATTCTGATTGTTCAACAGAGTCATCAAATCAAGCTTATCTCTGAGATTGATTCATTGAAATATTTGTTATCAAAGGAAACCTGTATGGTTAAATGGGTCATGATCCTAAGCGAGTTTGATAATGAGTATGTGGATTGCAAGGCTATAAAAGGTCTGGTTATAGTAGATCAATTGGTTGAGAGGTAATAAGGAAGAACTCTTAAGCACTAAACATACAAACATCATACAAGCATGCATTCAATAGTAATCAAGACCTTACTAATGCAAACACATCAAACTAAGGATGACCTACCAATTCCCAATATATTAACTTGACTCAACCATTCTACTATGAGTGTGTGTGTAAGCTCAGTTAGGTTACATTACTGGTTACCCGACCAATTTATTCTCTTGAGTGATACTTCCCCTCCACTTGGAGGATTGAACATGTACCTGCATCCAACTAACGCATTCCCACAGTAGTTAGTTCAAAAAAATATGCTTTCACATAATATTTCTCCATAGTTAGAATATCTAATTCAATAACCATCTATTTCTCATATATGCATTCCATCACATAACATTAAATGAAATAGAATTCATTCACAATTCATTGATAACAAAGTGCAAGCACACATATATTCTCAATCAGAATTCAAATTACATTCACACATGCAATATTTACCCTACATAGTAATAGTAACTAGGTAATTACATAATTTGGGTGTAACATAGTCCCCACCTTGTGAATCATTGTCCCTGGTGATTTTTATGTAACAACATAAACTAATCAAACAACAACATATTGTTTTCAAGTATTTTCAAATGTATTCAAAACATGTGGGAACTTTTGTTGTATCTCTGCATAGTCTTCCCAAGTGGCAAAGTCTTCTGCATACTGGTCCCACTAGACTTTGCACTGTAGAACTTCCCTGTTATGCAAGTGAAGCTTACGTGTTCCGAGCACCTTGATAGGATCGAGAGTTACCACTCTGGGGTCTTGTACTTGTAAAGCATTCCAATCAATCACATGATTATCACCTAGCACATACTTATTTAGGAATGACACATGAAAGCCATTATGCATCTTGGCAAGAGCTGGTGGCAACTCAATTCGATAAGCTACCAGATTCACTTCCTCAAAAATCTCAAAAGGTCCTACATATTGTGGAGCTAATTTGGAAGATTTCCCAAATTTGATTGAACTCTTGTGAGGTTTCACTCTCAACAACACCTTGTAACCTACTACAAAATTTTGGGGCACTCTCTTCATATCAGCATAGCTTTTCTGTCTATTGTTAGCTTCAGCTATTCTTTTCTTAATAATCCTCACTTTCTCTTCCATTTTAGCCAACATTTCTGGCCCAAGGCTCACTCTATCTTCAATTCTATCCCAAATTATAGGGGTTTGACACTTTCAACCATATAAAGCTTCGAAAGGAGTCATATTTATCTTGGAATGGTAGGAATTGTTGTAAGAAAAGTCCACCAAAGGCAAGTATTTTTCCCACATGTATTGTTGATCCATGAAATACATTCTAAGTAGGTCTTCCAATACTTGATTCACCCTTTCCATTTGTTCAATTGTTTCCAGATAATATGCTGAGCTAATATTTAGTTGATTCCATAGTGTAGAAAATAAGGTTTTCCAGAACCTTGAAGTGACTCATGCATCCCTATTCGAGATTATCTTCTCAGGAATTCCATGTAGCCTAAACACTTCTTGCAAAATTTTCCTTGCTATGACAAGAGCTCCATCTATTAGATTCTTAGGTATAAAATGTGCTACCTTTGTAAGCTTATCTACAACTACAAGAATGGCATTGTGCTTATTTCTTGACATAGGCAATCCTTGCAAAAAGTCCATACTTATGACTTGCCACTTTCTCTCTGATATATCATGTGCATATAAAAAACCTACCTGATGATGATGCTCTGCTTTCACCCTTTGACATTCAAGAAACCTTGCCACAAATCTAGCAGCATCTCCTTTCATCCCTTTCCAAAAGTCTAGTGGGTTTACATTTGCCAACATTTTCATCACTACAGGGTGTCTAGAGTACAGTGCTTCATGAACTTCTTTCCATACCAGATTTCTTAACTCTTCTAAGTCAGGTACATACATTCTTCCCTTATACCTAAGTAATCCATTAGGTTTAAAATGAAAAACTTCATACCTAACATCTTTCAGATTGCTTGTGAGTGCTTTCTTAACTTGCATATAGTACTCATCCTCTTTGCATTTTTGTAATACTTGACCTTTAAAGTTGGTTTGAATTGTCACTATTGAGGCAATATGATGTCTTCAACTCAAGGCATCAACAACCCAATTTTATTTTCCTTTAATATAACTGGTATTAAATTCATAATCAACTATTAACTCCAACAATCTTCTTTGTCTTGCATTTAAATTTGGTTGAGTGAATAAATACTTCAATCCATGATGATCAACTTTCATCTCAAAGGGTTTCCCTAACAAGTAATGCCTCCACATTTGCAATGCATGAACCATTGCTACTAATTCTAAATCATGTGACACATAATTTTTTTCATAAGGTTTCAACTTCCTTAACTCATAAGCAATTACTTACCTTGCATTAGAACACCTCCTAAGCCCTCTCCTGATGCATCCGTGATAACAATGAAGTCACCTTCCAGATCTGGCACTTTCGAAATAGGTGCAATTGTCAACTTTTGCTTAAGTAGGTCAAAGGCTACTTGACACTTCTCTGTCCACTCAAACTATTTCCCTTTCTTCTATAAAGAAGTAATAAAAAAGGCTATCTTGGAGAAGTTTGCAACAAAATTTCTATAGTATCTCGCCAAACCTATAAAAATCCTAACCTCAAATGTATATTCTTGGGCACTAGCCATTCTAGCACTACCTTGATTTTAGCTAGATCTACTAAAATCACATGTCTAAGATAATGCACTTTCTTCTGAAAGAAGGTACACTTAGAGATTTTTCCATACAACTTATGTTCTCTAAGCCATTGTAGCACTATCTCTAAATGTCTACAATGTTCCTCCTTATTCTTTGGATATATCAAAATATCCTTGAGGAATACCAAGACAAATTTATCTAGACAATTCCTAAATACGTTATTCATAAGGTTCATAAATGTTGCAAGCGCATTTGTTAAACCAAAGGGTAGAACTATAAACTCATAATGTCCATATCTAATTCTGAAAGCAGCCTTAAAGATATCTTCATCCCTAACTCTCAACTGATGATATCCAGATCTTAGATCAATCTTAGAAAATACATAAGCTACACTCATTTGATCAAATAGATCTTCAATATGTGGCAATGGATACATATTCTTTATCGTAGCTTTTTTAAGCATGCGATAATCTATGCACAATTGCAAAGTACCATCCTTCTTTTTCACAAAGATTATTGGTTCTCCCCAAGGTGATACACTTGGTATTATCAACCCTTTAGACAACAATTCATCCAGTTGTTCCTTAAGCTCCATTAGTTAAGTTGTCATCATCCTATAAGGTACCTTGGAAACAGGTTCAGATCTTGGAACTATATCTAATGAGAAATCAAATATCCTTTTTGGTGGTAACCTAGGTAATTCATCTAGAAATACATCTGAAAAACCTTCTCAAAATAGGATATCTCTCCATATCCGACATTCCAATTTCTTCTATTTCTCCATCTTCCATCTCTTAGAAGTTTTGTGATCCAAAGTTATCCAAATTCTCTTGTGAATTTGATCCCTTATACTCTTTTATCTTTTCCACCCTGATAGAAAATATTTTGCACCCTTTCTTCTTAGCCCTTAACAATTGCATTGCAGAGATCTGATGAATCTTGACCTCCCTAGTTATCCCTTGAAACTTCACCTGATTACCAAGATCATCTAAACATTCTACTGTTTTGGCATGGAAATCTACCTTGGACCTATGTCTCCATAACTAGTTCATACCTAGGATAACATCATAGGATCCTAAAGGTGCGACATATAGGTTAACTTTTGTAGAAAAACAAGGTAGCTCAATCCTAGCTTCAAAAAAACATTGTTCCACCGTTTCTCTTGTTCAGTTTGCATATTCTACATCCTAATACTTTGCCATGTAACCAACTTTTCTAGATATTTGCTTAGCTACTCTAGGTGAAATAAAAATTTTAGTTGCTCCAGTATCTATAAGTATAGAAATGGGTAAGCCAAAAAAAAAACCTGGAGTCTCTATTGGAGTCACTTGATACTCCACCTAGCGATCATCCACAATAGCATGAATCTTTTGCTAGAACATCACTTGCTGGGTAAGAACTGGATTACCATAAGATCGTGACCCCGAAGCCTTATTAGGACATTGAATCGCGTAGTGGTCTCCTCCACAAGTGAAACATCTAGTAGCCAGTCCTTTCCTCCTCATAGGTTCTCTAGATTTACTAGCATTTCCACCAACATTGTTGGTATTCCCACCATTGGAGCCATTCTTTCTTAGACGTTCCTTTCTTGACTCTTTCCCACTATTACGTGATCCTTTTTCCCCTTGCTTTGGCACATTTTTCACAACTTCATTCTTCCTTGGAGTTGGTTTGTCTTGAACTCCCACAATCTTCTTACAGTTTTTGTTTTCCTAGCAGATGGAGATAGCTTTGAGCTTCTTCCCTTGTTTAACCACTTTCTCATACACAAGATCCAGAGTAGCTGGACCGTGAACATCTACCTCTCCCCCAATCTGATTATTAAGCCCCATGATGAAATTTCTTATACAAAAGTGTTCATCCTTTTGGTACATGGGAACATAACGTATCAAATGGGTAAACTTCTCCCAATACTCATTAACCGTCATCTTGCCTTGTCTTAGATTCTGAAAAACTATGAGTTTCTGGTTAAAATAGAGTTGGGGTAACCATCTTTTATAGAAAGTTTCAACCAATTCACTCCATGCTAGTTTTAGTGAGTTAAGATTGAGTTCCATCTTTTTATTCATTCACCAGTTAGAGGCTTCTCCTACTAACTGGTATGCTCTCCAAGCTTCTTTGGTGACCTCAATATAATTTCAAATTTCAAAATATTTCTCCATTTGGACCAACCAAGTCTCAGCTTCATCTCCTTTGGCACTTCCTTCAAACTTAGGTGGGGTGATTTTCTTCATATCTCTAGAGAGTTTAGAATCCATACGCTTCCTATTAGTCTTCTTAGATAGAGAAGGTGATTTCTCTCTCTCATGATCATGGGTTTGATTATGTTTGTGAGAAGAGGTTTCTCCCTAGTTCTTGTTGTTTGGAATTTCCTTCTCAACTCTATTCTTTACCCCTATTCCTTGCTCTAAGTTTCCCAATCTTTTCAAGATTTGATCCAGTCTAGCTTCAACACCTACTGTCCTTTCCCAGCTTCTTGGCTTCTGCCAAGATTGGTTTGTGTTCTCACCATCTTTTCAAGAAAATATTATCATTATCTTATGGAAAACATTTAAATGAGCATTTAATCACACATAAGGAATTGAATATAAGACTTAAGCACATGCTTTTTGATAAACACACAATTTTATTAATTCACAAGGATTTCAATATCCTTTAGATTACATGGAGTGACTATTTAGATAGTCAAGTGGAGAGTATCCCTTGGATTCACTCTCAGACATGTAACTCAATGGGGTATACCCTACATATTGTGATTGTTGTTCATCTCTATCTTTTTGTTCATCTCTTAATTGTTCATATCTATCCTAGAATGGATAATAACCTTTGAATTTATCATCTGATACATAGTTGTGAGGTACATAACCCTCTGATTCTTTACTCGAGGAAATTAAAATTACTTTTGCCATTGGAAGGACTCTAGGGTCCCTAAAGATAAATGTCACATTGACACTCCCTTTTGAGGGCATATACCTAGAAAGTGATAAAGACTTAGACTTCTCTGGTGAGATGGAAGGTAAATAGTTATATTGAGCCTTCATCTTCATCTTTCTCTTTACATCACTAATTTGATAAAGTGCATGACTGAAAGTTTCAGTGTCACTTAACCAGATGGCATTGTCATAGTTGGTACCCTCAATTGTTTGAATGATGGCCTCTCTTTCCTTCTTGTCCTTCAAGTATCATGCATTCATGATTATTGACTTTGTAGTAGTTAACCAGAGATGCACCATCCTGGTACAAGAATTTCCAATCATTAGATAACGTTGAATGAAAAGTATGATGAGCTCATTGGTTCCAGAGCTAAACCTGGTAGCTCTGATACCACATGTAATATGTCAACCATTCATTGAAGTAATTTTTCCTAAGTTTTCACTTTGCAAGTAAATAAACTATGTAACTTAACCAATTCCATAAAAAAAATCTTTATTTTATAAAGAACAAATGAAAAATATGCCATAACAATAAACAACAATAATTCCATTCCAATATAATATTCCACAATTACAATATTTCAAAGAATGTGTACAAAGTACATACATAGCTCAACCGAGCTTCAAATCCATAGCTATAGATAGTCTAGAAACCTCCTTTCAAATATTGGTCTTATGTCGCCTGTTGAGGAGAAGCATCACTAAAGCGCTTTTTTTCCAACCACAAAATCATATACGGTCCCTCGCACATCTATCATTCAAGAGATGGTCCTACCCTTCGATGAAGAGAATGGTAGAGTAACCACGTAACGACAACCAATCTGAGCTTAATGTTGTGTCCTACACGACTAGAACTTGTAAACCCACAATCTAGGACTAGCGTGCATATAAATGGATCACGGTGAATTGATAGTGGAGCCAAAGGCAATCACACTACTTTGGAAAAAGTGTTCTCACCCAGTACTTCTAGTGAAAGTCATCCTACTCACATACACTACTCAAGCTCGATTTGAATTAAGGCCACTATATACTATGCATAGGTTTTTCTTTCAATGGGTAGTCTTTAACCCTAGAGACAACCTATTCCCTTTTCACACAACTTAATGATAAATCTACTCATAAAGCATAAATACAAGTTACCCTCCCTTTAAAGGGTAATCAAACCCTAGGTGTAACTTTATAAGCTATCTAATTTAATCAAATATCTTAGCTATGAATATCCCATAAACTATCCTTGCTTAATCATATATAGTATACTTATACTAATGACAAACAATTCCTCCTATTACGGAGTAAGTACAAACACTTTCACATATATCATAAAACAACTTATTTTTCCTTTCCAAAGCAAATACTATGATTCCCTAATGCAAGTAATCTCAAGCAAATCAAATAAAGCATTCAAATCTCAATCTTTCATAAATTAAGACAAATAAGAGAAGACTAGATCCTCATGCTTGTATACGCTTAATCCAATTGACTGAATTGATGCACAACCTTACAACAACAACTTGCTAGCTTCGCTAAATCCTTCTAAAGCAATACTTCACTGTGACTTTTCTCTCAAGAAAAAATTGCACTCATAAAGTATTTCACAACTTATAACTCTCAACTCTCTGAATAAATAGCTCCCAGAATAATTGCAGCAAAATGAGTTTGTAAAAGAATGCATTTCAAAAAAGGGAGCTATCCCATCTATTTATACAAAAAAAATGAGACATTGCAGTCTACAAAATTGACATTGCCAGTCGACACCTTTCTCCATGCAATTCGACTCACAACAAATAGCTTAAAGGTGGCAACAAACTAAGTATAAAATCATCATAAAATGCTACAGATCGACCCTTCTATTTGACAGTAGCAAAAGACTAATTCAAATCTGCACATGTTCAAATGATGACAGTCGAATTGCAACCAAGATAGAATTCTACAGATTTAAGAGCTTTTATATGTTGGCCCCAAGTACTTAGCCAACTCCCTATCTTTTGGTGTGGTTATTCTTATTGAAACAGTCCTTTGTTTATTGGAAAACACCTATACCATGTCGGCTTGGTCATTGTTTTACTGACCAATAGAGCAGAGATGAGTCACTCCTCAATAATAGCGTGTTATTGGTGCTTTGACCATTTCATATCTTGTTGTGCGCTTTTCCTATTATTATGCACTTTATACTTTATATTGCAGCTTATAAACATTCCTTTGCTTTGTATAGAAACGTCCAAGTTGGAGTAATTCATTGTTAATAATGAAAATATGTATTTCCAATAGTATCGACTATGGTTATCTTCCATATTGACCTTTATTGCTATGCAATACTTTGCATATGGTTCAACTTTTATCCAATGCCAACATATGTATTATTTGGCATTTAAATACTTTGCATATCTTAAATACAACTGGCATATATTTTATATATATAAATCAGCCTCCAAGCATTACATATATATAAAAATATATATTTATATATGCACATATACATGTATATGTCAATAAATAGCATTAACGCTATATCACACACACACACACACATATATATGTATATGTATATGTATATATATATATATATATATATATATATATATATATATATATATATCCCAAGTCAATTGAGTGTATACATTTGGTATATAAATAAATACAAAAAAGTTAACATTCTCATAATAATAATAACCATATCGACTGTACATATACTGATACATCCATATAGACATTTTTGTTTGTCAAACATATGTATGTATCGATACATGTATACATATGGATATATGTATATATTTCATATACACACACACATTCGATTGCACAATCAAGCACATGCACAATTACTATCGTGTTGATAGGGAATAGATGTGTGGTGTATTAATACATATACACATTCATGTCATATTGTGCATTTGATAGCTCCATGCTCATAAGAAACTTGTTCATAAGTGTGCATAGGTATGTCTACCTATGTACTCTCATGTATGTGTTCCTTCATGCGTATGGTCTATCCTCGACATGCATATGTATACATATACATACATTCCACATGTGTTTACCTCATCAATACAAACACAATAATAAGGAAGAACTCTTAAGCTCTAAACATATAAACATCATCCAAGCATGCATTCAACAATAATCAAGACCCTTGCTAACGCGAACACATCAAACTAAGGATGACTTACCAATTCCCAACATATTAACTTGACTTAACCGTTCTACTATGAGTGTGTGTGTAAGCTCGGTTAGGTTACATTACTGTTTACCCGACCAAGTTATTCTCCTGAGAGATACTTCCCTTCCACCTAGAGGATTGAACATGTATCTGCATCCAACTAACACATTCCCATGGTAGTCAGTTGTTCAACAAAATATGCTTTCACATAATATTTCTCCATAGTTAGAATATCCAATTCAATTACCATCTATTTCTCATATATGCATTCCATCACATAAAATTAAATGAAATAACATTCATTAACAATTCATTGATAACAAAGTGCAAGCACACATATATTCTCAATTAGAATTCAAAGTACATTCACACATGCAATATTTACCCTACATAGTAATAGTAACTAGGTAATTACACAATTAGGGTGTAACACACGTGGTTTTGGTTCCTCCTCAATATACATAGTTTCCCCTTCCACTTGTGGTTTGTTTGTGTTTTTTGTTGGAGGATCTGTGGTTGTTGTTAGAGGGTTTGTGATGTTTTTTGGAGAAACCTCACTTGTTTGAGGCATTCCATAGGGTTGATCACTAACACTTGAGTTAGGATCCCTTGATTTCTTAGGGTTAATCTCCATAGATTTCTTGTATTATGATCTTGTTGTGACCATACAAGATTGAAAATGTATTTTGTAACCTCAAATTTGTTGTGAATAATGATGTCATAGTTTGATTTTGGATCAATGATGATGATGATGATATGAATGATATGAAACTTTTGATTTGGACTGCACCTAGGAATTGGTTTGATTTTGATTTTGACGTGTTTGATTATGAACCCACTACTTTGGGAGTAGACCCATGACTCCAAAGTTAGTTTTTTTGACAATTGATGTTTGGTAACTCAACCTAAACATATTGAAAAAGAGATCATTTTCAAGGATAAGGCTAAATTAGTGGATGTGATAAAACTTTCAATCCTAAATGATTTATGCCCAAATGTTTAAGTTTGTTGATTTAATATGAGATGTTTATGATGTTTGATGTTTTTGATGTTGAATTATTTTGATCCCTAAATGATAATCTAAGTTTATGTTTGACAATTTCCAAATGTTTGTGATAAAGAGCCTTATACAATGTTTCAATGTTTGATGGGGAATAATGTTTTGATCTAAGGAATAACCAAATATTTGTTTTGATAAAAATAATCTTAAGCATGAATTTCCTTCTTTGTTTTGTTGAAATAAGTAACCAAATTTCATCTTTGAATCAAGTAACCAAGTGAATTTTGAATATTGTAACCAAGGGGAATCCTGCTTTGTGGGTTCAATTCTTAAAATCTGATTTAGCATGAATTATTTTTACCACATAGAAGTCTTGATTATGAATTATTTAAGACTAAGATGTATATAACAAAGCAAGTTATTTTTCACAAAAGCTCAAAATTTGTGAAAGCCAAAGTGTTAAATTATAGTTCCCTAGGTTTACTTTGACATAATGAGAAAAGATATGAACAAAAATACTAGGAAGCACACTAAGATATTGTTTTGATAAAAACAAGATATCCTTAGATGTATGCAATATTATAATGTCCTTCGAGTGCACTCAATTATATTCAAAGGGTTTGAAGTTTTAGTCATAACCATGTTAATGTTTGTTTTGAGTGTTTGAATGATAAGCAATGTGTTCATTGACTCAATAGGCAAGGGGGATATTTCACAAGCTTTCTTCCATAAATCTTACTAAGAAAAGTTTGATAACACAAATCAAGCACATTCCTAGCTAGTAGTAAAGGAATGTCTCCTCACAATAGGATTACCACCAGAAGGTTAATCTGTATCCAAGGAGTGGGCGCATAGGGTATACCAAGGTCATGTACCACCTTGATACCCCTGGCCTTGAAAGAGTGTGAACTCTAGCAAGAAACCTTATGCCTCAACCATGAACCAGACATGGTAACTTCTCGTGACGATGCTATCATGATGCACTACTATGACTCAATGCAATGGCCATCTAGTCTTAGGATTCTAAATACAATGGCTCATAATGACTCAGTGAACACCCATGGTATAAGTACGTCAAATGTGAGACACTAAAGCCTCTAGTCAACCTCTATGTGGTCTATACACCCACATTTGAATTGACATGTGTGGTATACATCACAAGATAAGTACTACTAGATTTTGCTTTAGCACCTTTTATATAGCCTGCCTGAACATGTGCTTGGAGGTCGCCTAAAGTTCTCTATTACAAGATGTATCTCAAGGAAGGCCTCTTCTACTAAAAAAATGAATTTTAAGGCACCAAAAAGAAGTGTGAGATTTGTTTTGTTCAATTTTAAAACCCAAACCAAGGTGAGATTGTATGGTTCAATTTTAACTCCAAATTGAGAAAGCAAGTTGAATTATTCATTGTTAAGCACCAAATTCCAAAATGTGAAGGTTCAGTTATTAAGCACTAAATTGAAAAATGAACCTAAGTTAAAGCTTGAATTAAAAGTGCTCTCAGATTATCCTTCATGAACACTTTGTAAAATGGATGAACTCATGATAATGAATTGTTAATAAACACTTGAATTCAATGCTTGATCACTCCTTCAACTTCTGCAAAAAATTTAGACTTGCAGAAACATAAAATAACAAACTAGGTTAGGGTTAGAAATAAAATGATCAACCTAAGATTTAGCTCTCTATTTTACCTTCAAGTGCGTGGCTTTGTCAGACAAGTGCATTGGTTTGTCAAACAAGTGCGTTGGACTATTCCTGACAAGTGTGCTGCAATTTTCAACTGCATTGCTCTGCCTCTAAACACATGCGTCACTCTAATCAACTACGCTACTATGTCAATTTTGCAAAACATAAACTAAGAAATTAGCAAGTGCATTGCAATAACAAATGCATGAGCCTTTGACATGAAAACTGTGCCACAATGCAACAAGTGTGTTGCATTAAATAATTGCACGACTTTGTATTTGACAAGTGCATTGGTCTGCCTCAGGTTCCTACAAAACATGAAAATCTCAAGCAAAATTTGTTAATTAGGGACATGGGGTCCCACCGGGCACATGCCATTTTGTAGATGTATAAACTTAATTGACCTATTGGCTAAATTGAATAATATTTGCAAAGCTAATGATCAATTAAACATATAAATCTCAATGAAATTGTTTACACAAGAAAATTATCTTTCAAAGTATGAAATATCAAAGAAGATCAAATGAAAGCAATCAAACAAGTACAAACGTTAATCCTATTGGGGGATTATGTCCATATATGTGGAGTGCTACAATCTAGACAAAATCCATGGTGTACAAAGAAAATTGAATGAAATTATGAATTCAATGGTCTCACAAGTGCTCTTAAATTGATCAAATTGGAGATTCAATTCAAGAGAGTAAGTTTACTCAAAGCTTGTGGATCCTTATTATGAAGAAATGGCTTACTATTTATAGATTTTTGAAATTGAAATCAATGGTGAAGATAAAAAAAACTAATCAATGGATGAAATTGAATGAGAGGAATAGACATGGATCAAGGATGAATCCAACAATTGATAATCTATGAGGCATGGATCAAAGATTAGATCAAGGGCTCAAGATCCATGAGAGACCCAGCTAATTCCCTAATTTTTAGGAAATATGTTGGAGGAATGTTGGAGATATTTCTATTTGGGGGGAACATTTGAATTTGAAAATAGAATATTCCAAGGGAATATTCATTGTGCAAGTGGGAAAAGTTGGAGGATTTGAAATAAATTAGCCAATTAAACAATTAATTAAATTATTTAATTGTGTAAATGAATGAGAGAAATGCTTTAATTAAATAATCATGAATTATTTAATCACGTGAGAGTAAAATTGGTATGATGAATAGGGAATTAACTAAATAAAGTTGATTTATTTAATTAATAGAAGAAATAGTGAATTTAACTAAATAATTGACATTATTTAATTAAATGGTTGAATTATGCGAAATAGACTCGAAAGTGGTGTTAGTGGTCCAAGGGAATATTCATTGTGCTAGTGTCATTAACCATCTTTTTGAGAATCTTGATAATGCTCTTATTTGAGGCTTTAGCTTGGTCATTTCCTTGGGGATAGTATGGGGTTGAGAAATGGTGTTGGATATTGAATTTATTGCATAGATCTCTTACATCTTGATTTTTAAGGGTGTTTCATTATCTATGATAATGGCTTGTGAAACACTGTAACGGAAAATAAGATAATTAAGGATGAACTTTGAGATTTGTTTCCCCGTAATATGTCATGGGAATAGCTTCTATCCACTTCATAAAATACTCTGTGGTGGTAATAATGAACTTATGTCCATTGGAAGAAGTGGGTGTGATTTTTCCTATGAGATCAAGCCCCATTGAGAAAATGGCCATGGAGTTACCATTGGTTGGAGCTCTTGTGTCAAAGCATGAATAAGATTTCCATGCTGCTAACATTGTAAACATTTTTTTACAAATTGATTTGACTCTTGTTCCATGGTAGGCCAATAATATCCTATTCGCAACAATTTTTTAGCTAGGGTTACACCACTCAAATGTGACCCACATATGCCTTCGTGTATTTCTCTCAAGGAGACATAAGCTTCCTCCTAGTTAAGACATCTGAGTAACATGTTATCAAAACTTCTACAATATAGGGTATCACTAACAATGACAAATTGTGAGGCTCTTTTGATAAAGGTTTTGCGTGAGTTAGGGGTTACATTAGTAGGAAATATACCTTTATGTAGGTAGGTAAAAATATCATGGTACCAGGGTGAATCGGGACCGACACACTCACACACAAATTCTGACTCTGGAACCTCGAATGCTGGCATAAGAAGTTGTTCCATAAGGAATTCGTATTTTGAGTTATTCTTTGGATTATCCAGTAATGACCTAATAGTTGCCATTGCATCAGTTGTTATATTATTGATCCTTGGTATTTGCTCAAAAGTTAGGTCAATAAAGCACTCCTTGCAGGCATCCACCATTTTCTTGTATGGTGTAAGCTTGTAATCCTTTGTCTAATAATCACCATTGACTTGGGTATGCAATCTCCTTGCAGAGTGATAAACAATACCCTTGCTCCAGATCCATGTTGAGTATGTGACCCACCAAAATATAGCTTCCACTACTTGGATGTTGTGAGAGTAAATATGGAATCATCTGGAAATTCTAATATCAGTGGGTTTTCTACCTCTAATGGTGATTCGACCAACTGGTCTACTATGACTTGTCCTTTAATGCATCGTCACACATGTGATGCATCGTCACCCTGGTCTTCATATCGTGGTGTATAACATCAAGTGTTGTATCAAAAACCATGTTACTCACACTATTTGACATACTCTTCTCACCTTCCTTTGTAGTTTGAGAGCCTACTTGGGTTCTTTTGGATCCTGCTTAATCTCTCAAGGGGTTCCTCCTTTATATAATCCCCATTCTTTTTCATAATCCCCAACCTTTTTATAAGCCTCATCCTTTCTCCATCTCATTTTGCATCTATATTTTCATTCTTCTTTGAAACGACATTGCTTCTAGTCACATCATCTCAACAAGGGGCAAAATGTAGACACCTAATTTTATCCCTAAGTCCTAACTGTTTCACTAAATAAAAAAAAATTATTATTAGGACTATCCTAATTTTCCCTAAGACCTAATCTATTTTCCCTATCCTAATCCATTTTCCTAGTCCTAGTTCCCTTTCCACATGATTTAATTAATTAATTAAATCCCCCACATAACCACCCAAAAATGAATAAAAGAATTAAAAAAAAATTATTCCTCACCACTCATCTCATAACTCTCTCCCAAATTTTATTTTTTAAATTAAATAATTCTCCATTATTCTCCACCCTCCATCTCTTAACTATCCAACCAACTCAATCTAGACCATCCATCTCTCATCAAATTTCCACTATTGATCACCCTTCTTGGAAACCTACAAATCCACCATCCATAGTCATTCTCAAGGATCATGAATTCACATAATTCTATGCTATTAGTGTGAATACAACATCCCTATCATTTGGAACAAATCTACTCTAACAAGTGCAACAAGAATCAAATTTGGTAAATCTTGTTTTCGCTTATTTGATTTTGTTTTTTTTATTTCTTGCTCTATTTTAGGTTGCGTTTGATATAGATTAGTGTTTTAAAGCTTTATTTGAAATATTTCATTTGATCTATATTTGAAATTGACAACTATTATCCAAGATATATCTCCAAGCATGGAGATCTACATATACCTAGGTACAAAGTTGCTAGGCAATCCGGACTCAATCTAAAGATAGAATATTGATAGAGTGTACATCCCTAAATAGTAGTAATCAAAATATTGTTTTGATGCAATAATAATGCAAAAGCCTTAATAAGACTTACAATGAGGTCTCATTATAGTATGGTTCAACAATGCTAGAGTATCATAATATTTAATGATATCATCATAGATTGAACACAACATACATCAACAAGGCCACATAAAAATCCTTTGGACATTGAGAGACACAACACAATAGTTATAAACTTACTTTAAGCATGATCAATACCCAAGTCAAACTTTAGACAATTGACAACACTATGCTCATCATATCTTCATATTAAGATATACACTCCATAATATTAGTATTAATAATATTCTTAGCCTTCTAGTTTTATTTACCTTATAGGATAACCCCTATTCTTATAATAGTCTAGTTCATGAATGAGATAACATTTGCACTTGTCATAATTTATACTAAATATGGCCTTAATTGTCAATAGTTGGTGATTTTGTATCGTAGCAATAGGTTGATTAATCAACTCTTATTTTTTTTGTATTTCAGTGGTCATAAGATGTAGAAACATCACAACTCAATGCACATATTTCAAAATCCAACATTGTGCAACAAGCAAGCAACCAAACACAACAATATATAAATATAGATAAATCACACTCTTGTTAGGAAAGAGTTTGTATTTAGATTTAGAAAATGGTATCTTACAACATAGAAGGTACAAGTCACTCCATAGTGTCTCAACCTTCTTAGTGTTTGTCTTGTCTAATCAATTTAGACCTTCAATTAAAATATTTTCAATTAAATGCTAATCTCACAAAATAAGTCCATATCATACAAACTCATTCGATATTCAAGAGGTGTGCATTGCCCTTGACAGTAACAAAAATGCACATGCCAGATTGCTTGATAACAATGAAATTTGGTTCTTTTCCCAACTTAAAACAAGGTGTGCACATTTATCATTGCTTTGAGAACCAATATATTTCATCGAAATTTGCAGGCATAACTGATTGAATAATTACATTTACAAAAAATATAAGGGTATGCACAAAGCTAGTAATATCGTATCCATTTTCATTACAGAACAAGGTGGAACATAAATACTCCTTTTTTTTTACTTTTTATTCCCACCGACAATATAGCTAGGTTAAAGTCATACCCAGATATAAGAATATCAAGCCAAGAATTACCTCCTTTCATCAGGATGATCACACACCATGTGATTCGAAGAGTTTATAATGTCTTGACCAGTATGTGAAGAGACTAGTAGCTAATTCATCTCACTTATGCTTTTATCTCAATCATTTTCAGCAAATGCCCATAAGATCTGCAACCTTTAAATGAGAATGTATCTTTATATGTAAGACACACAAAACCAAGTTAGGAAAATGTGGCGTGACGACCTATAATTCCTCCCTAGATTTTCCATTGAGATCATATCTTCCAAGCTTAATTTGATTCTTTGTTGCCTGAGACCAATGGTTAATTATCCAAACGCCCATATTACTAGAAATCGTGAGCTCCCACCTGAGCTTCCACACATACCATCACAAAAAATATTGTTGCAACACACGTAACCCCAAGAGGAGTCACCACCCCTCTCTCTATTCTCAGACGCCCTTCTACTATTATCCACATCTCACAGCCAGTTTAGAGTGGGTCAACAACATTATGCTGATTTGTGGAGCTTTTCTTGTTGATAGGGTCGCCGCTATAGTCCTCACATCTTCCATCTCTTGCCTCCTTTCCTATTTCATCTGTCATCTGCACATCCTCTGTAATGAAATTCCTCTATCCTGTTTGCTTGGAGGAACATTCATAACCTGTTTGAAAGCTCCCATTTCATTGCAGGCAGGGAGGATGTTGTCAAAGGTTGTGGACTCTGGATTTTACATCTGCCAGCTCCCGTTTGCATCTTGAAGACCTCATAAATGAGGACAGGGCGACACCATGCTCAATAAAGACGTTGGAAGCTTCATCATTCCCCTACCGTGGCATCCATACTTGTGCCATACTCCCCCTTGTCTTCTTGTGTTCCATTTCTTTAAGGTGCCCACACTCCGCAGTTAATTTGTCTCCACCGTCCTTGGCACCTATTTAATGTATTTTATTTGTTTTCTTTCCTTTTTTCCGCCATCGTCTACCATGAAAGTAACCTCTCGTGGAGGTGGGATGTGACACAAAAGATGATAGGTTATTTGTGGTAGACGGTGAAGTCCAACTGTTACAGCCGCCTCATTCAATTCTCTGCCAACCCTGCGGTTATTTTCTTTTGAGGGAGATTCTTGTTGCTGCATGTGGTGGTGTGCATGTTGACTATTATTAGATATTGAAAGAGTGGAGTGGATTTGCTCTAGGTTGAATATATTGTTGTGTACGCTGTAACAGAGATGATTCTGGATTTAATAAAAACAAAGAAATCCCCAGCTGTTTGTGGATGTAGTCTTTCTGGTAAATCACGTTAAAAATTGTGTTTTGTCTTGCATTTGTGTGTGATTGATTTATTTGCCTTTTTTGTTTTCTGCCATTTATTGTTTAACAATTGGTATCAGAGCTGGTTGTGCTCGATCATTTGGCAGGAGAGGTCCGAGTTTAAGTGGGAGCAATGTCGATTAACGAAGGAAGGATCGAAAGGTTCAATGGCCATAATTATCCTTTATGGAAGATGCAGATGGAGGATTTTCTATACCAGAGAGATCTGTGGAGACCATTACATGGTAAGGCAAAGAAACCAGCTAATATCCCAGATGAATAGTAGGATATTTTGGATAGAGAAGCATTGGGAGCGATTTGATTGTGCTTATATCCGTATGTAGAATTTAACATATCTAAAACAACCACATCTATGGAGTTAATGAGTATTTTGGACAAGTTGTATGAGAAGCCCTCAACATCGAATAAGGTATTTTTAATAAGGCAGTTTTTTAATATGAAAATGGCTTCAAAGGTAGTTCTGTAGTTGAACATTTAAATAATTTTAATATAGTTACTGGTCAGTAAGCTTTTGTAAAAATAAGTTTTGAAGAAGAAGTTTGGGCTCTTTTACTTTTGTCCTCTTTGCTAGAAAGTTGGGATAGCTTCGTTATGGTTGTTAGTAATTTTGTTTTTGGTTCAAATACGTTAAAATTTGATGATATTGTTGGCATAATTTTGAGTGAAGAAATGCATAGGAAGAGCATGGGTGAGACCTCAACATTGGGTAGCGCTTTGAGTGTAGAAGATAGAGGAAGATCAAAAGAAAAAGAGAAGAATCCAATAGATCATGGAAAGTCGCAAGGAAGATCGAAATCTATAGGTAGAGATGGTGTTTGTTGGTTTTGTGGCAAGCAAGGTCACATAAAAAAGAACTGTTGGTCTTACAAGAAATCTATAGAATAGCTGAAGGAAGTTGAAGCCAATGTAGCATACCAAGAAGATGTAGGTGTTTTTATTTTAATCGAAGAAGAAATCCCAACTAATGTTTGGGTGCTTGATTCAGGTTCATCGTTTCATGTCACTCCATGCAAGGAGTATTTCAAAAATTTGCAAGTTGGTGACTTCGGTAAGGTTTTTCTTGGTAATAACGATTCTTGTGATATTATTGGCAAAGGGTATATTTCATTAAAACTAAAAAATAGATATAGTTGGTTGTTACGTGATGTTAGATATGTTCCCCAACTCAAACAAAATGTAATCTCGACTGGACAATTGGGTTCTCAAGGTTGTGAAATTAGTTTTGAATTAAATAGATGCAAAGTTAAAAAGGGGGCCTTGGTAATTGCAAAGGGTAGCAAATTAGGCACCCTGCATGTAATAGAGAGTCATGCTGAAGTGGGAGTTGTTCATCCTACTTTAGATTTGTCATTGTGTGAAATATGGACTGCTGAGGAAAGTTTTTTGGATCAATTAGATGCTGAAACTAATTATGTTATTAATGATTTTCTTAGTATGCTTGATAGTGAAAGTTTTGGGGATCAGTTAGATGATGGTGAGCAAATTGATGCTAAAAAACCTGATGATCTACCAGATGCATCTTTTTCTAAAGCAAATTCATCCGTTAAAGGTGAAGTTAAAGAACATGACCATGTTTCAGGAAACATTGGGGCTGAAACAACAACCAAAGTCAATATTGACGGTCATACAAAATAGTTTGTTGGTTGGGAAGATGACCAAGGTGCTAATGGCAAATCAAGTAATGAAATTGTTGATCTTGATAGCAACAAATGTGGTGGGGTTGATTCTTCTTGCTCTATAGATGGCAACCTAAACTATCATATTCAGGGTGGCACTTTTAGTGTCCAATGCAGGAGTAATACAAAGATTGATAGTCCACAAATAAATTTCAGTTATTGAATCCAGTGAGGGTCCCAAGCAAGTGATAAAAGAGAAGTGCATTGATATTATAGGAAGCATATTGCATGCATTGACGAAGATTGTAGTATGGGAGAAGTTTGAGTTCTGTCAGACTTCTCTCGACATTGTCCAGATGTGACATTGAGACTGGAGTAGGGGAAAAACTCTGAGCAAATTCTTTGTAACATTAGTTGGGCTTCAAGTGAGAGATTGTTGGACGGTGAAGTCCAACTGTTACAGCCGCCTCATTCAATTCTCTGCCAACTTTGCGGTTACTTTCCTTTTGAAGTAGATTTTTGCTGCAACATCTGGTGGTGTGCATGTTGACTATTATTAGATATTGAGGGAGTGGAGTGTATTTACTATAGGTTGAATATATTGTTGTGTATGTTGTAATAGAGATGACTCTGGATTTAATAATAACAAGGAAATCCCCTGCTGTTTGTGGATGTAACCTCCATGGTGAACCACATTAAAAATTGTGTTCTATCTTGCATCTGTGTGTGATTGATTTATTTTCCTTTTTTGTTTTCTGCCATTTATTGTTTAACAATTTGTTGCTATTAATTAAAATGTTTTTAGTCATAGTATTGTTAAAGTAAGAATTCCAAAATGGGGTGATAAAAAAGGAAAACATCATGTTCCTAGATGAGTACAATTTTATTTTGTGTCACATTACTCAAATTAATTGAGGTAGAATTTTTGTCATAACGTTTGTAGTCAAAGGTTACTGTTACCTAATTTTCACTTATAGCTCAATCAAGTAGAGTTAGAACGAAGTTAGCAGATTTTAGGAGCAGTCAAGAGCAGAAGAATTAATGCATCATTTGAAGCTTTTAACTTCATTGTTTTGCTAACTTGTTTGTTCATTGTGCAGATACAGGTTCATTTATCACTACATGATTCATCTTCTTTGACATCATAGCATGTGGAGTAAAATAGGCTCCCACAAGGGTTGAGTCTAGCATGCTGCCCTCTCAGTTACAAAAGAGGAATGGAGTGTGAATTTCATAAGTTAAAATAGGTGCAAGTCACTTTGATATGATAACACTGTCATCAAAATAGAGCATACCATAGTGATGTTGCTCATGGAGTAGCAACCTTGGCATCATGTTACACCCCAATTGTATAGTTACTATTGCATAGAGCAATTGATTGTAGTGAATGAATCAATGTGATGAATAAAACATGTTGTTCTTGTTGTCAATATGAATGTGTCACCATTTAATGATTGCCTCATTTGATTGTTACTTCTATTGATGTAATCCTAGATGAATGTTGCATGTAAGTTGTTGAATAATGTTTATTCTTACTTTTGAGATGTTTCATGTATACTGCTTTGTTGTGAACATATGACTCCCATTATCGTGTCATGGAATGCAGGTATGAGGACCATTCCTCCAAGTAGAGGAGAAATATCACTCGGGAGAGGAGCTTGGTCGAGTGAACAATAACGAGAACCATTTGAGCATGCACACACGTCCCTTAGACTGAGTAAGCTAAGTTAGTTTGTTTGAGTTAAGGGTAAGTCATCCATAGGATTGAATGTTGACATTAGAAGTCTTGTTTACTTCTTTATGTATGAATGAGTGTTGTTTACCTATGTATCAGTTTATGATATTTCGAGCATGTGGTGATAACGTTATTGGTTAGAAGATGGGCATACATACATACACACACACATATATATATATATATATATATATATATATATATATATAGAATATGCGTGTCTATAGGTATATACATATCGATATAGACATGACGACAAATGGATATGCTCATATGAATGCATCGACATGGTATACGTACAAATATGTGCATATAGTGATACTGACATATGTTCATGTATATATATACTCATAACCAATGATATTTATGGATATTTAATAATATTATTTTATTATTGACTAGCAACTTGTGTAAACATGAATATATATATTAGGGAAAATGAAAATATATTATATATTATATAAATATATATATTTATATATTAAAGTAAATATATATATATATGTGTGTGTGTGTGTGTATAATAATATTACTTTAATATATCTATATATATAAATATTATATAATATATGATTAAAATTTATATATTAATCAATTTAAAATAAATTGATTTATCTCATAGTTAAGTCTTTGAATAAAGACTTTATTAAAAATTATAAACCATGGCACAAATCTACTAAGATCTTTATGGAGGCCAATTTGATAAATTAATTCAAAATACTTTTGAACTACTGGAAAAATATGAGTTTACTCATATACCATCAAACTTTAACAAAAGGGAAATATTTGAGTTTAATTATGATTTATGAATTGAGGAAGCCACACCAGGAACTCACACGTTGGAGGAAGAAAAACGCAGAAACCACGACTAGGTCTTCCCGTGAATGGAAACTCAGCGATGGAAGCTTGGCAATTGAACCACAAGTGTAGGCAAAGTGGTGGGCAAATAACCTTGACCGATTCACTAAAAGATGAATCATTTTTACAAGGTTGCTATTATAGGCAAGTCTCCTCTAGGTGGCGTTTTCTCTTTCAGAGTTGATTTATTCTTGTTTTGTTGGCTCAAATGAAGTCAAATTACTTCCATTTTTTATGAATAAAGGTTTAGAAACCCGCCATGTCTCTCTTTGAATGTTTTTGGGCTTTGTGTTGTCATTCAGCATGCCTTCATAAGTGGAAATCATTGCATTTTGGGCCCCCTATATAGACACCATGCCATTCTATATTTTATCACTTGTGCAATCCGAGTTTAGCATTTCCTTTGAGCTATCATTTCCATTTCATAAATCTGTATTCTATTTTTCTGAGTAGAAAAATACAGTGATGTTACCAACAATTGCCACAAATAGTGAAAAACTCAATATAGCTGAGAGTGAAACCATTGTGAGTTTATTGTTGAGTAAGAAATTAGTGGTGAGTTCACTATTGAGAGAAGATTCATAGGGAGTTTGTTATAGAGTGAAAAGCCATCATTGAGAAGCCAATTTTAGTGAGAAGTCACTGTTATTCTGGCAGCATGGTTGAAAGAGGGACTAGAAGAACAAATTTGGAAGGAGAAGCCTAAAAACAAGCATGGATCTTCTTTATTTTGTATCTTTAATTTGAGTGTTGGTTTCTATTATCTTATATTTGTTTGTTTTCCATGGTTTTAAGAGGATAGAACTATTAAGAACATTTACAAGTTATGCATAAAAGGGAATTTGTGTAAGGGAATCAATGAAAAGGGGAATTTATAAAAGGGGAATTTATGTGAAGAGAAATTAAGGGAATGGATTAATTGTTTTGCAAAGGAAAAATAATGTGAAAGAGATAGAGTAATGGATTTAAATGCATTTAGAATGAATATTGCATGTTTTGTATGATCTCCATATATGGAGAATACGATGAAGTAGTTATTATCTATTGGGATCGAAATGAAGGCAGAACCAAGTATGGTCTTAAGCTTAAGTTATTAGGTTACCTGGGACAAACTAAGCACTCCTAGGATAAAGATTTCTTTATTAGGAGTTATGTTACAAGACACTTGTAGATTGCTTCGTTTCTAAGTAGGTAGTTTGTTGTAGGTAGTTTGAGGTGACTGAATACCCATTGAAGGACAGCCTACGTGTAGACTAAGATAGCCTTAAGTCAAATCGGCCTTGAGTAGTGTTTATGATAGATGACCTTATTTGAAATACTGAATGAAAATACTTTGGCCAAAGTAGTGAAATGTACGACATCCACTTAGGTGTGAGATAGTTGAGACTACACTGTCAGTTCATTGCGATCCTTGTACTAGTTCGAGATTGTGAAATAGCAAGGTTCTAGTTGTGTAGGACACAACACTATGCTCAGTTAGTAATCGCTAAAGGATACCCTACCAATCTCTTCGACAAAGGGAGGGCCATCTATTAAATAATGGATGTGCGGGAGACCGCATAAGTCCGTGGTTGGCGGAAAAGCACCCGAGTGATGTTTCTTCTCCACAGCAAACGACCGATGTACCAAGATTTGAAAGGAAAGGAACCTAGACTCTCTTACTACTATTTGTTCAAAAGCTCTCGAGCTATGTATGTAATTGTATTACTTTTGTACTCTGATTTATATTTGTAGTGAAAATGGAATTCATGAGGAAATCTATTGTAACTTGTATACATTTATCAATGAAGAATGGAAAATTTTTATTGTATTTCCTTTGTTACTTGTTATCTATATACGTTTGGAGTAAAATTAGAAAAAAAATAATTTATGCAAGGGATAGGTCGTTACACATCACTTACTAGAGCTTCACAGTCACTTAGCAAGCCAAAGGACAATCAAATGATACTTAAGAGTAAAGGTCAATGGGATAACTCAAACCATGATGACAACAATAATACATGAGAATAGCCAAAGACTAGAGATCCAATGTAGTCCCTATGGCAGAGACAACAAGTTCAGTCATCACAAGGACAGTATGGACAAAATAGATCACTGTACGGTCCAAAGGTTGATTACAAACCATTATCAGATTCAAAAGATGCAACAAAAGTTTTTGTGAGTGGAGTTTGCAAATAATGCTAAATTCCATTTGAGAAAATAGACTATTAATAGTGATAGCATTTAGAAAAAAGATTTTATGGATGAAAATATGAGCAAAAGAGTAACCATTTGAAGGCCTTGCACCCCAAGAATAGCGGTCACGTGTTTCAATCATATCTCGAAAACTACAATTTGGGTTTTTGAGATTTTTATACAAAAATTAGAAAACAATAAGGAAAAAAAACCCTTTAAATTTCTCACCAACCCAGTTTGTAGTTTTCAAGAACTTTTCACCAGTCCTAAGATAATAGTATGGGGAGTGAATTGAAATGTCTATTTCTATTTTTCAGTCAGAACCGAGTGATTTTTGAGTCCTTTTGGATAGATCCACTTGGGAGGGAAAGTTTTCGCCTATTTTCACTCAGTTTGGAGTAGTTCTTGGCCCTCATTTTATGGTTTTTTCCCTTTACTCGTGAATGGAACTTGAGATGCAAAATGGAAAGAATGAGTGAACTGAGTTTTCTATTTCTAATTTTCAGTCAAAACTGAGTGATTTTTGAGTCTTTTTGGATAGATCCACTTGGGAGGGAAAGTTTCCACCTATTTTCACTCGTTTTGGATCAATTATATGCCCTATTTTCATGGTTTTTTCCCTTTGCTCGAAAATAACACTGGAGTTTTTATTTTGGCGAGCAGTTAATTGAGAATTTTTCCCATTCACTCATAGAGACTCATTGAAGATATATATTGGAGGAAAACTCAGTTTTTTCTCAATTGGAGTTTGAATTATTGTTTCTTCCTCTCTTGATCACTTGCAGAGAGTTTTGTAAGTATTTTGTAACTCAAATTTTCATGATATTATGATATAGCAGCTCCTTTCTAGTCAATAAAAACAGCAGTGCATTCCTATCTCATGGTTTTTGTCTTATTTTGCAGTAAATGATTTGATGTTTCATTGTGATTCTAAATGTTGAATCTTTTTTATGTCTCATTATTGCAAATTTGTGTACAGAAGTTTCATGTAGTGCAGGTTGTGTGTTGTGTTTAATTTCAAGCCTTCATACAAATCACTTTTGTATTGCATGTTTCACATGAGATTGTGAGAGTAAATATTTTTAGAGCTGATTGTGAGTTGAATTAGTGAATAAGTTTAAAAGTTCTAGTGCATCACCTTTTAAGTTTCAGGTTTTTTCATTTCAAATTATCATTCTACCCCTTTTCTCAGAAAAGTCTTTAGTTTAGGTGATCTACTAGGGGAACCAGCCCTCTCTGGAGATTCATTCTCATTATAAGCCACCCACAGCTTGAGAATGTTTCCATGTTACACAGGATAATTGAGTCTAACTCAACTAGGATGCAATCCTGGTTGATAACAATTACCAGTTTCACGATTCATCATGAAAGCAATAGTGTTCTAGATATGGTGATTAAAACCAACATTCTCTTGTGAAAGATTTGGATTTGATAGAGCAAAATATTAAAGAGCTTGAAGTCGTATTTAATTGATAATTGCTTTCCTCCACAATTCTTATTGGGGAAATAGTCATCTAATGAATTGGATTTCTCATGTGATTACAGTATGATGATAGTGAGGTCAACTTGGGGAGATACTAATCAGGAGAGTGATGATTACATACTTGATCCGGAAAGTGAATTTTCATAAACTACTTCCTCTAATGGTACCAGCTATGATTGCTTGGATCAGAGCCATAGCTTTGGCTCTAATAATGAATCTTCCCATGATGTTCATGCTTTGCATCCAAGGAAGACCATAGACAGAGAAAATATAGCTCAAGTGTTGGATATAATAGTATGTATGGGACTTAGACAACATGGTTAAGAAATGACTAAACCTATTGATCCCTTAGAGTTGGCTTTGGATTCTTTGTATTGGCTCCAATAGGAATGAAATCTAAGCTGACAACTTCATAGCAGTCTAGCTATGTATTCTCTATTCTCTACAAACTTAGGGTCAGCCCTGTAAATATAATTTCCTACCTTCCTATCAGAGAGATAATTGCATAAGTAAATAAACAAGTCTGCAACACTGTCTACAGTGATTGACAGCATCCCATCCATTACCACCTCGGTTTATTCACTAGTAATGAGGGACAATAAATTTTTAACATTACACTAATACATCTTAAAGAATCATCTGCTACTTGTCATTGCTGCATGGATCATGAATGTATAAAAACATTTTCAAATGATCAGAAGGCATTAAACACAAATTTGAGAATATGTAAGAATGGGTTAGCAATATTAATTGTTGATGCAGACACTTCTCCAAACCTGCAAATTAATCTATAAAACAATACTCTGTTTCAGGGAATTATTATTCGATACAATGAACAGCATAAAAAACAGCAAACAGATGTAGACACTTCTCTGGATCTACATGTTAATATCTAAAACAACACTCTGTTACAAGGAATCATTGCTCAAGACAATGAAAAGTATCAAAACAGCAGAAGATAGAGAGGAAGTATTCCATCAGTCTTATGCCAAGGGAAAATACAATGATTCTTGAAGCTCATTAACTCAGATCAAACAAACAAGGAAAAATGAATGTAGCATATAGAAGGATTTATTGCAGAAAATATTTAGAGGAAGAACTCACAGTAAGCTGTAGCAAATATACAGCGAATGCACTTTATTTTCTTAAAAATAATTTTTTTTTACAAATTCTCCAATATATTCCCTCTCCTGCTTCAAAACTAAGCCAACATGTGTTTATATCTATAGTCTAAAAGCATCAGTTATTAACAAACTCTATTGAGACTTTCTAACTCTAAAAATTGTTATTAGATGACAACTGTTCCACTACTAATATTAGTAAAAACATTTCCGCCTAAATTCTCAAAAAAAAATACTAATATCCCCAAATCAATGGTTGATTGGTTTACATCATTCCTCTCTCCTTTTTAAAAATTTGAACTTCTTAGGTCAAAGTTTATTTATTTGATAATAATGTTAAGAAAATTAAAATGTCAAGAAATTTAATTCAAATACTACTATTCTTTTTCTTTTGAATGATGTAGAATTGATTTTACCTCAAAATACCAATGCATTAAACATTTGGGTAAGAGTTTAGGCTAAATGGTAGAACCATCCTTTTGACCTAAAGAACCAAGCCACAAAGTGCCCTTCCACCAAGTTAGATACCTCCAAAAAAATTCACATTTTTTCTTCCTCTACTTCTAACCTCTTGTTGAACTAATTTTTTTTCTCTCTCTTTTCCCAATGTTTTGTGGGCTTAGATCCACTTCTCATGAGCCTACTCCAATGAAAGCCAATATGCCTCTTTTGACCTTTTGCGCAATTTTCAACTGCACCTACACGTAAACCATTAAAAATAAAAATCAAGGGAATAAAAAATTCCCATGGGTGCTTCCTCCTCCTCTATACAATAAATGTATATGCCTATAGTTCTTTACTCAATCATTCTCATTTTTTCTCCGAGAAAGAGATGATCTTCTCTCTTTTCATCAATTATGCGATTTTCAAGACATCCCTCTAGTTGCTTTTTGTTTGTTGTGCTCTCTAAAACCAACAAGACTTCATCACATATGGGGCTCCCAAAGATCTTCATCTTTACTGCAACATCATCTCTAATGTGATAGACTGCTTTCCTCTTCATTGTAGTTTTGGAATTATACTCCTCTCCCATTGTAATCCTCAATACTTTCCCTTTCTTTGGGATAACATAACTCAACATCTTCATCCCACTCATGTATCCACTCTCTCTCAAACTCTTTGAGAATCACATTTAAATGCCTTCCATCCTCTAACAATTCTGCTAACTCATCAAAGGATTTAATCTTTCCCTGTTTTAACAGTTCTATTCCTTGGCTAATCCTAAACTCTATGGCTTTCATTTTTTAAAATAACTCTTGTTCACAAGGTGAGTATTTATTTTGACCATTCTTTTCGTTTTCTCAGAACCCTTCAATGCCTCTACTATGGTTTTCTCTTTCTTTGTTTTCTTATTATTGCATTCTGCTCCAATATCCACCATAGATCTTCCAACTCAAACTCTAAGTTTTTAGCTTACTTTGTTCATCTTTTGTTTGTTTCTGTATCTGCCTTTTGAATTATTTCTTCTTTCAATTTGGTTATCTTCCTTTTCACATCATGACACAACTCCATCTTTCCATTTGCAGCCATAGCCACAACTGCCCTCTAAACTATTCAGAACTCTTATCACAAATTCTCTACTCCTAACTTGTTAGGATGTTCTGATATCAAACTGATGCAAACACTTCTTTAAACCTGCATGTTCATCTCTAAAACAATACTCTGTTTTAAGGGAATTATTACTCAAGGCAATGAACAGTATCAAAATAGCAGAAGATGAAGAGGAAGCGCTACATCAGTCTTATGCCACAGGAAAATACATCGATTCTTTTTAACTCCTTTACTCAGATTGAACAAGCATGCAAAAATGAACGTAGCATATACAAGGATTCCCTGCACAAAATACTTAGAGAAAGAACTCACAGTAAGCTGTAACAACTATACAGTGAATGTCCTTTATTTTCTGGAAAAAAAAAGCTTTTACAAAGTCTTCAATCTATCCCCTTCCCTGCTCCCAAAACTAAAACAACGTGTTTATATCTACAGCCCAAAAACATTGGTCATTAACAAACTCCATTTAGACTTTCTAAATCGAAATTTGCTTATTTGGTGACAACTATTCCGCAACTAATATGAGTAAAAACATTTTCCCCTAAATTCTCAACAAATTCAGTAATACCAACTGATTCAATGGTGAATTGGTTTACATCAACTGTCTATGAAATTCCAAATTCTTTATTTAAATTAGTATTTTTCATTTATGTAAACTCAAAATTCAAATATTTTGATCTTGAAGATGACTGGTGAAGAAGGGTAAGCGAAAACAAGTGTTCATTTTTTAACAATCTTTTAATTTATGTTTAAGTTTTATAAACAGTTCAAATAGTAATTTGGGCTTAGCATATTGCTTGAAATTGTTGTATAGTCTGCCTACAATATTGATATTGAAAATGAAGAAACTAAAATAATTACATCAACCTCTACCTATCATGTGAATCAAATAAACCACATCATATAACTGAAAGTTTAGATAGTTAATAAATTCATGGGAAAAACATCCCTCTCCCTATTAGAAACTAAAAATACAAAATATACTGACAAAAACACAATCTATGTGATGACAGTCTCCAAAACATGCTTTGCCACAAAATGAATTTCGTTGTCTCCACAGTTCATGTTTTCAACAGCTTTTGCCTTTGGAAGTCCTTCCATTTAAATACATGCACATTGAAAATGCTATGCTTCTTGTCTACCAACTCGAACACACAAGCATCATTTACCTTCAGATTATGTGCCTTAACGAAATATTCCCAGTCTGATGCAAAGCCATAATATTTTGGAAAGGATTTTATCTTCACCACCCATGTGTTAGAATGTTCATGGCTATTCAGTACTACATCATGTTGTTCCTGTAACCACTGCCTAGCAAAATCTATTGGGATGCTCTGCAGTGCAACCATAGTATAAATAAGTACATTATTTTGTTCCAAATCTTACAATATCAATAGTTGGAAAGATGGCAAGAAAACTATCAGAATAGCAACAGAATAACACTGAATTGACTGTAGGTCATATCTAAGATGCGAAAGTAGCATAAAAAATGATATTGCATGCCCATCTCTACTGAGCTAGTATGACCTACAGTGGCATTTCAATTATAAACACAATATATTCTTTATCAAAAAATTAAAACTGACAAATCCCTATGTAGCTTTCATGAATATGAAGGTCGATATAAATGAAAATTATAGACTAAGTATTTGACGGTCTTATGGCCAATGTATTTGGAAATTTCATCTGTGAAGAAGGATCACAACATGAGACTATGTATAGAATAAAAACAACTGAATGCATTGACTCTAAAGAATAACTATGTTGCCTCCAAACCGATAATCTGATTAATGAAATGAAAGTTGTGGGGGTATTTTCAAAGATAGAGTTACAATCTATGTTTATTAGTACATAAGTTAGCTTTCAGAGCGAAATGTCTACTGTGAATGTTTTATGACACCAAAATTGGGGCTGACAAATGCCCTTGTAGTCTTCATGAATCTGATGATCAATGTATTTGGAGATTTACTAGACAAGTTTGTTGTACGATTAGATAATTTCCTTGTATAATCCAAATCAAACAAAGAGAATGATAAGAAATGGCAAACTGTATGTGCACCTTTTGCGGAAGAACAAGTTATAACTTACCAAGATCAGGTGCAATATTTTGACCATGTAATATCTAGAACCAGGTCAGCAGTAGATCTATAGATGATAGCATGCAATTGTTGAGTGACCAAAACTAAGGAGATTCATCATATAGACTGACTCCTATATAAAGCTTGTTAAGAAATTCACCCAGGTTACAAATCCTATAACCAATCTATGGAAAGTAGTTTGAATGGACTGAATAGTTTAAGACTAGTTTCTATTGATATTAAAGGCAATTATTGCATGTGTCAATATTACAAATCTCAAAACCAAAGGAACTTCTTGTTTGTAATGAATCTCGATGCTTGCTTGCAGGGACATAAAAGTGTTTTTGTTGTAGCAAGAAAAAGCAATTGCATGAAACAAGGAACCTTAATTATCTCACAAAATAGATTTCACAAGAGATAACCATACCTTACAAATGCAGATGTGTTGCTTGATTAAGAACAAGTTCAAATTGCACTGATAATCAGAATTTTTTATACGTTCTTTACACAACTGTAAGTAAACTACACCAAAGATACTGGCTGGACTTGCTTAATGAATATGATGTTCAACTATATCTAATGTAAGGACAAGATGGAGATACTTTAAAGAGGGCACAACATCTTAGAGCCATTAGGATTACAAAAATGAATCTCCGTGATGAGGTTATGAGAGAATAAATACATGACAATTTTTCACAATAAATGAAAGCAACTGCTGATGTAAAACAATGACACATCGGTTGCAAAATTATGACATGTGCAAGCATGAGGGATATGCTCAAGAATCCAACAATTTGTATATAGTATTTATGTCAAATATATTAACTAGAATCCAAGGTTTGTTGAAATTGATATAGTTTTCAGGCACATGATGTGCCTTACAAAGACTCCCAAGAAGCAGAAAGACAAAAAAAAAGGGATGACAAAATAGTTTCTTTTAGCCAAAGATGAAGTACAACAGAATATGTTGCCAAATGTCTTGAATGTCAGCAGGTTAAGGTGGAACACTATCATCCTGTGGGAACACTTTATCCTCATGATATACCACAGCATAAGTGGTCTGTATTTTCCATGGATTTTGTGACAGGATTGCCTAAAACTCGGCATCAACACAATAGTATATTAGTGGTGGTTGATAAAATAACCAAGGTAGCGCACTTCATACCAAGCAATGTGAAGGACGATGCCCCACTTTTAGCTAAAAGATTCATAAAGGAAGTCATTAGGTTGCATGGGATCTCGAGGTAATTAGGGATAAGTTGTTTACTTCCAGGTTTTGGATCTCTCTTATGACCACATTAGGAACCAAACTCAATTTTAGTACGGCTTACCACCCTGAAATGGACGGCCAAACTAAAAGAGTTAACCAAGTTATGGAGGACATGCTCAGAATGTATTCCATGGATCAGCCCACTAAGTGGGAGGAGTATCTGCCGTCAGTAGAATTTGCATATAACAATTCATACCATTCTTCCATCCAAATGGCACCGTCTAAAACATTGTATGGTAGAAAGTGTAGAACGTGGCAATGCCTATAGGTTGGGATAGTTTAGAAAATCGAGTAACTATTGGGCCGGGACTTCTTCAGGAATATGACACTCAAGTGTAAATTATAAGAGAAAGATTGAAGGAGGCTTCAAAACATCAGAAAAGTTATGTTGATACCAAGCAGACACCAAGGGAATTTTTAGTAGGATACAAGGTGTTCTTACGTGTCAAACCGCATAAAAGCTCAATAAAGTTTGGCAAGGTTGCTAAACTAGCTCCACAATACATAGGGCCTTTTGAGATACTGGAAAAAGTCAGCCGTGTAGCTTACCGACTAGCTCTTCCACCATCTCTCTCTCACATTCACAATGTATTCCATGTATCTTTGCTTAAGAAATATATTGCTGACCCCACACACGTAATTGATTGGCAGGCACTACAGGTGGAAAATGTTGGAGATATCCACCTCGAACCGCTCGCAATCATAGACAAACGCAATCTGCAATTGCGCAACAGAACTATCTAGCAAGTTAAGTTCCTATGGGACCAATATGGGGAACAAGGAGCTACTTGGGAAGATGAAAATGAAATTAAACTAGACTATCCTTACTTGTATAATTAAGCCAAGCCGGCTTAATCCTAAGGGGGGAAGTATGTCATAACCCCTTGATACCTTGATAATTATTTTGCATGACCCCTAGCCCTGATGTAATTTGGACTAGGGGTGGAACTTCAAACTTTAATGTGTGGACATATATAAGCGTTGGAGGGACAACAGAGAAAAAAATCTCGACCAAGGAGGAAGAAGCTTGGTGAGGAGGAGGACAGCAGAAGCATTAAGAGGCCTGGAAACCATTGCAATAGCTGCCAATGGCAGGAAAGAACTTTGACCAGCATGCCATGGAGAAACTCGTCCCTATTTTCCTTAAATTGCCCTGCATAGGTCTCATTTTAGGGGGGAGAATCGGTGGGAAGAGAGAAAAGAACAAGGGCGTGGTTGTTTCAAGCATAGAAACAAAAATATGCAAAAAAATCCGATTAATCACAATTTTTAAAATATCTGCAGGCTGGACGATTTTTTCCCTGATTTTTGAAAAAATCTTTGACCTTTTGGTCAGATTTTTCCCATTTAAAACTGCAAAATCACCAAAAAACGTTTAAAACCTACAAAAAAGCAATAAAATCTGTTGATTTTCACGAAAAAAAAACAATGAGACCATAGCTTGTTGCTTACTATTATGCTTTGATTAATTTTTTCCAAGCATCCATAGCTTGTTCGAAAGCACTGTTTTAGGCTTTTAGCCATAGCAGCAAGGTAGTGAACTGTTTGATAAAATGCTTTGGTAGACATGTATGAAAAATGTCGTAGCATAGACAAGGTAGTGAACTATTTGAAAAAATGCCTCAATTAAATGTGGTCTCATGGTGATGGAAAGCCATGACAATCCATAGCCATAGACATTCGTCATGGCATTCCATCACCATGAGACCATATTTCTTTGAGGCATTTTTTCAAACAGTGCACTGCCTTCTCTATGCTATTGCCTACTATTATGCTTTGATAAATTTTTTCCAAGCATCCATAGCTTGTTCAAAAGCACTTTTTTTAGGCTTTTAGCCATAGCAGCAAGGCAGTGAACTGTTTCATAAAATGCTTTGGTAGACATGTATGAAAAATGTGGTAGCATAGACAAGGCAGTGAATTGTTTGAAAAAATGCCTCAAAGAAATGCGGTCTCATGGTGATGATTGTCATGGCATTCCATCACCTTGAGACCACATTTCTTTGAGGCATTTTTTCAAACAGTTCACTGCCTTGTCTATGGCTTGTCATGGCCTTCCATCACCATGAGACCACATTTCTTTGAGGCATTTTTTCAAACAATTCACTGCCTTGTCTATGCTATTGCTTACTATCATGCTTTGACAGATTTTCTCCAAGCATCCATACCTTGTTCGAAAGCACCTGTTTTAGGCATTTAGCCATAGCAGCAAGGCAGTGAATTGTTTGCTAAAATGCTCTGGTAGATATGTATGAAAAATGTCATACCATAGACAAGGCAGTGAACTGTTTGAAAAGATGCCTCAAAGAAATGTGTTCTCATGGTGATGGAATGCCATGACAATCCATTGCCATAGGCATTCATCATGGCATTCCATCACCATGAGACCACATTTCTTTGAGGCATTTTTTCAAACAGTTAAATGCCTTGTCTATGCTATTGCTGACTATTATGCTTTGATAGATTTTTTCCAAGCATCCATAGCTTGTTCCAAAGCACCTGTTTTAGGCTTCTAGCCATAGCAGCAAGGCAGTGAACTATTTGATAAAATGCTTTGGTAGACATGTATGAAAAATGTCATAGCATAGACAAGGTAGTGAACTGTTTGAAAAAATGCCTCAAAGAAATGTGGTCTCATGGAATGCCATGACAAGCTAATGCAATTGGCAGCTGCTCCTAGTTATTAGTTATGCACTGTGAAGTAATTGCATAACTGCTTAGATTGACTTTGTAAAAAACTATATTGTAATTGAAATTTTGTCATCTATCAGCATCTAGTTATTAATTATGCAATGTGAAGTAATGCTTTGAGTTTGAAAGATGTGCAATGAAATGAATGTAATCAGCGATATGAATATAAACTACAAAAATCTATTTTCTACATTTCATTAATTAAACTCTTTATTTTATTTGTTCTCTATATCTCTATGCTATGGAAATGCTTTTCAATTTAAAAAAAAATAGTTTTTATCTTTTGTTCTACAATTTTTACTTTTTTTTTTTAAATTCGATTTTTTCCTGATTTTTTCTTTATTTTTTCAAAAAATCTTATACTTTTGGTTTGCCGATTTATTCCCCAAAAGATTTTTGTTGCTATGGTTTCAAGGGTCTGGACAGGTTTTGAAGGAGATCAAAGCTGGGTGGCTAGGGCATTCTGCTTTGCTTCTTCAAGACATCTCAAACGCAGGTTCCTTTCTTTTATAGTTATTCTTTTTATTGTTAGAACCCTGATGCTATGCTACTTTGAACTTGGAATCCTTTTTTCTAAAAAAAATTATGGGAATGATTTTGTGGTCTCTTAAACCAATAGAATAGCAGGGGACTTCACTTGCACCGTAGTTAACTGGCGTTCTTATATTCCTAGCACCCTCGAGCTTATTAACCACAACCAGCTTTGTAGACCCTATCATTATTAAATTTTCATTGCCAATCACTTGCAAGACACTGAAAATGCATCAATCTTTTATTAATAAACATTCTGCAAGAAATGTTTACTAATATCACTTGCTGGTTATATTCCTGTAGATACCATTCTAGTGCATTTGTAATCCTGTTACTCTGTGTGTAAGAAAATTTCCACTATGGGTGCCTGGGTTTGCAACCTGCAATCTATCTTGTGCTTATAATATATCAATCAATGCCTGCTACTGCTAGGAACTTGAGATGTCCTTTGTCACAAACACTCAGCTAAGAAAGTAGCACACCTTGCATCTTTGTTCATTTACCAAAAAAACATGCTTCTCCGGGTTTAACAGATTGTATAGTTCTTCCACCACTTTTTAAGGTGATGATATCTAAGACAACCTCTTTGGAAAGCTCAGTATGATCCATCATACCCTTCAATCTTACTAGGAAGCCATTTACGATATCATCAGCAAGATTAAGCTTTAACCTTTTTGGAGATATCTCAGAGTGACTATGGCTGCCATTGTAAGAAACATTGAGTAAGACACATGATTTATTTACTAATTAGGTGAGTAGGAGTTTGAAGAACAATTAATAAAGTGGAAAGAATATATATATGTATAAGGTTAAATGAACCTGCTGACCTGCTAAAGGTTGCCTTTGATTAGGTGTCCATGCATGCCACAATTATAAATATATAAAAGAAGAATGATTAATAACATGCTTGCATATGTAGATGTGGAATGTAATACTATTATTTATGCATACCTTAGGTTTACTGTTAGTCTCCTATATCGATTTAACTGCTCATCTAGTAACCATAGGGCTGGAATGTTGACAAAAGCATTGGTTCAATTGTGACAATTTGTTTGAGTAGGAATTTTAAAGGTTGCCGATTAAGTTTTAGTCTGCTGGGCTGTTTAGACCCATAGGAAATTGTCCACTCCCTTGGAACAACATTCAGTACTTATCTTGTTGAACAACACAATAAATCACTCTTCAATAATGTTTCTTGTGGACTTTAATGGACTGATTTTTCTTGCCAGCAGTGCTGGTCAAGTTTCTAATTCAAAGAATTAAAGTATCTCACTCTTTTATTGACTTAGTGGACTGATTTTTCCTTGAATAATGGTGCTGGTCAAAACTGTGCAAATAAATGAAATTATGCTAGATTCTGGCTCTAGGTAAAATCTTCCCAATACCTCTTTGCATTGCTGGCTGATAGGATAGCCAACCATCCACATGTTTATAGCTGTTATGATCAGCTGATTGATAGGACAGTCCTCCTCAATTAAATGAATGCTCCGGTGGCTTTATGAGAATGCAACCCTTGCAAGTCCAGGTCTTAAAATTGATCTTGACGGATAGAATGAATCAGGATATCCTATATAATGGGGTGAAGTGTTACCTTACCCTCTACTATAAGGAGTCTAGGAGTATGTATTTCTTATAATGAAATAAATAGTAGTGCTATACAGGGTTGCCACTAAGATAGGAACCTACAGATCTAGAGTTGGAAGCTACTTCCAGTCCAGCGCTAAGCATGAGGTAAGGATTAGTACTTGCTTGAGATGGACGGTTGTCTAGGAGCAGTACTAGGCTCGAGATGGACAATAGACTAGGGGAAATACTATGCTTGAGATGAATAATAGTCTAGGGGTGATACGAAGATCGAGATGTACAGTGGTCTAGGGGCGGTACTAAGCTCGAGATGGGTAAAATTCTAGGGGCAGCACTATGGCTGAGATGGACAAGAGTCTAGAAGCAATACCATGCTTGAGATGGTCATTAGTCTAGGAGCATTCCACGCCAACAATGGTTACCCTTGGTTGCTTAGCCGATAGATGGACAATAGGAAGGTGGATTCCCAACAAGCTCAAGTAGGTAGAACTAACTCCCTTTGCAATCTCATAACTGTTGGAAAAGGAATTATAAGTTTACCATAGCTAGGTGCGCCTTGGGAAAAGGGTCACTAGGAAGTCATATTGCTCATAGCTTAAAGTTTGAATGACAACTCTCTCTCACCATGGGCCACATAATCCGCTTGGAGGGGTGGATAGGGATTGAATCCACTTTGGTTGGGATCATTTTGCACCCCACCACAACCAAAACAAGTAGGGACACGAAGTAATCATGTAACACAATCATGGAGGTATGTGCAACTCAGTTAGCAACATCCTTTATTGTTTAATGCAACAAGTTTCTAATAATGGTTTATGTAATGGTCATGATGATAATGCTATAACTGATCTCAATCATTGTTGTTTTATATAAATCTAACTTTCTATGTCATCCTTCTTGCAATGATGTTTTAATGGAAAACAAAAAAATAATTGCTTAGTTTTCTTCCACTTGTTGGGGCTGCTATTACATTGGTATCAGAGCCTAGAACTCGACACTAGGACCTAGGTTCTCTCTCTCTTTCATTGTACTAATAAGAATCTTTGGTATTGACAGTCATGGGTCATGGGAAGAAGGGAAAAGGGAAGAAGGTCTCGAGAAAATAATGTCCTCAACAAGAAAAGCCAGAAGGATCCAAGACCCCTGTTACTCTAGGACTAGACACAACAACCGAAACAATGTCTGACACTGAGCCATTGGCTGAAATGATCAAACAAATTAAAATCCAAAAGGGATAGGGATTGGCTAAACCTGACAAGGATCATGAACCACCAAAGAAATTCCCTCAACCAACTCCTAAACCCAGGTCCTCAGTTGTTCGGGATTTCCCATTTGGTTGTGGATGCAATGCTCCTATTCTCTCTAAGGAAGCGATTGTGGAATATAATTGTGTCCATGCTAAAATGTTTGTAAACACGGGGACCTCGGATGGGGAAGAACCCGAAGAGGAGTAGACTCCTTGCAACTGAAGCTATGTACAAGACGATGAACTAGTACTAAATAAACATCATCTTACTTTTTTGTAAGAGTTGCCAACTATTAATGATATATATTTATATATAGACTTATTATATATGCTTAAAATCAAGGTGTTATGGTGAATGAAAATGGAATATTTAAATCTTGTGAATCTTATGTTGTGTATGAATTTCTCCATGATTCTAAATATGATATAAGACTAGATTTAAAACAAAATAAGAAAGACACTTAAATAACACTCTCTTTTCCTTGCAGAATCAATCTAATTCAATGAAGAGAACTTTAAGGAGGGGAACTAGCCCTAGCCTCATTGAAATGCTGCGTGCAAGTAGGGGTGTGTTGTCTCCACCTACTACCATACCTAAAGAATTACAGGTTGAATTGAATGCACTTCGTGCAAAAATAGCATCATAGGAGTAGCAAATCGAGGAACTAACTAGGCAAAAGTAGCAAGGCACTAACCACAACACTGGCCTAGGAACTAATCACAACACTGGCCGAGGAACTAATCACAACACTGGCATTGGAACTAAAGAGTCAAATAGGGAGCACAATGTGAATACAAGTCAGGAACATGAGAGCAGCTCCAAAATTCCCACCTACAGTCACTCTCAATCAGAGTAACTGCGAGGAGTGGGAAAAGACCCACTGATTCGAGAATTGAAGAAAGTGCAATCCCCTAAGTTTGATGGGACTAAGGGTGGGGATGTCATTGAAGCATGGCTCATTATTTTGGGTTGATAGAATTAAGTGCCAACACTAAGGTTAGGATTGCCATTTATCACCTAGAAGGAGAAGCCTCGCTATGGTGGGAACATTTGGCGGAAATAAAAAATTATGATATCAGTCAACTAACTTGGGACAAGTTCACCAAGTGATTTTACAAGGAGTACCTTGCTGCTCATCATTGAGACCAAAAGATGACTGAATTCCATTCATTGCGTCAAGGGGGAATGTCGATAACCGAATACAAGTCCAAATTAATGAGCGTCATGTGCCTTATATGAAAGAAGAAGAGGATCGGGTGAACAAGTTTATCTTGGGATTGAATAAGAATATTCTATATGCAACCAAGCTCACTCGACCTAAAAGCTTAAAACAGGCAGTGGAGGTAGCTTTGGTCACTGAAGAAAAGCATAAGAGCAAACAGGAATGCAAACAAAAGCCATATTCCTCCAGCTACTCAGATAATAAATAGAGGGGTAATCAAGAAGCTAAATCTAAAGGAAAGGCTTCTTGACAGATTAAGAGGAGCCGGAATTATAGGGAGAATTGTGGGTTAGAAGGTCAAAAGGATAAAGGAGACAAAAGACAATAATCACTTAGGCATGAGGCACAAGGTGATTCCAAGAGAGGCAAGGAAGACCGAAAAGGACCAATGAATGGATGTTGGACATGCGGAGGTGATCATTATATGAGTGAGTGTCCCAAGAATCCCAACAAAACCACTAAACCCATTGCCAGAATTTATGCAGTCGTGGATAATCATCAAGCGGATCAACAAGCTCCATTGATAGAACTTCAAGGTACACTTCTCAGTCAACCCATTTCTATTCTAGCAGATTTAGGAGCCACAAATAGTTTTATTTCCTTCCATGCTATTCAAAAATGCAAAATAGATCATAAGAGTCTTAGTAGAGAGGAGATGGAGATTGAGTTTGGGTTGGGTAAGACACAGAAGACCAAATCTTGCTTGCGAGGAATTGAAATTGACCTAGGGATTATAAGGACCAAGGTGGATCTGTGGGTCACTCCGTTAGGGTCTTATGATTTAATCCTTGGGATGGATTGGTTCCCAAAACACCAAGCCAAGCTGGAGTGCTACAACAAGAAGATCGAATGTCTAGATGACCAAGGGAGGTCAATGGTTCTTCAAGGAATTAAGAGACCCATGGTGGTAAGAATGATCTCAGCCATGCAAGTCAAAAGGGCAGTGAGAAAGGGGAGTAAAATTTATCTAGTAAAGGTAGAAGAGGGTAATGATGATCCCATACCTAGCATTGAAGACCATCCCATTCTCCAAGAGTACCGTGATGTCTTTCCTGAAGAATTGCTAGGATTGCCTCCTAAGCGATGGATGGACTTCACAATAGATCTAGTTCCAGGGGTCGAGCCTATCTCAAAATCCCCCTATATGATGAACACTGCTGAATTACAAGAGCTTAAGATGCAATTGCAAAATCTAATGGAGAAAGGATTGATACAGGCTAATGTGTCTCCTTGGGGAGCTCTAATGTTGTTCATTAAGAAGGATGGAACATTGAGGTTGTGCATAGATTACCAAATGTTGAACAAGGTAACCATTCGAAATAGATATCCCTTACCTAGAATTGATGACTTGTTTGATCAAATGAAGGGAGCTTCTATCTTCTCCAAAATAGATTTAAGGTCAAGTTATCACTAGTTAAGAATCGGGGAAAAAGATATTCCAAAGACAACATTCAGAACTAGGTATGGCCATTATGAATTTTTGGTGGTGCCTTTTGGCCTAACTAATGCCCCCTCTGCTTTCATGAGTCTCATGAACCATGTTTTCCATGACTACTTGGACAAATTTGTACTAGTGTTTCTGGGTGACATTCTAATCTACTCTAAAAATTTGCAAGAGCATGGGGAGCATTTAAGAATAGTCTTGCAAAGGTTGAGAGATCATAAATTATATGGGAAATTGTCCAAATGTTCTTTCTTTCAGCCTCAAGTGACTATCTGGGACATATTATATCAGCCCAAGGAATTGTAGTGGATCCAACCAAGGTACAAGCAATTGTAGAATGGCTTATTCCTAAAAATGTGACTGAAGTAAGAAGCTTCATGGGTTTGGCAGGATATTATCGACGGTTTGTAGAGAACTTCTCCAAGATAGCTAACCCCATAACCTCCCTTCAACGAAAGGGAAAGAAGTTTGAATGGACAGAAAAATGTGACATTGCTTTTCAAAAGTTGAAGGAAGCTCTTACCACTGCACCAATTTTACAAGTGCCTGATCCAGATAAAGAATTTGTAGTTTGGACGGATGCTTCATTGGATAGATTAGGTGGAGTGCTAATGCAAAATGGGCGAGTGATTGCCTTTGAGTCCAGGAAATTGAAGGATTGCAAACTCAATTAACCCACCCATGACCTGGAGCCAGCGGCAATCGTGCATGCCTTAAAGGTATGGCAACACTATTTGGTAGGAAGACCCTTCAAGCTGAACACTAATCATAAGGGACTCCAATGTCTATTCACCCAACTAGATTTGAATGCTTGTCAAAGAAGGTGGTCAGAATTCTTAAGCAACTATGAGATAGATATCTCATATGTTGAGGGAAAAGAAAACCATGTCGCAAATGCCTTAAGTCAAAGTGCTAAACTAGCTGCAATCTCACAGCTAAAATTTGAATTGCCAGAAAAGATTAAGCAAATGCAGAAACAAGATCTCTTTTGTCAACAAAAGATGTTAGAAGTACAACAAGGGATTAATTCAATTGAGTACCATGTGGGAAAAGAAGGAATCCTCCATTTTTTGAACTGAATTTATGTACCAGAAGAGAGTGGTTTAAGATTGAAAATTCTCACGGAAGGCCATAATGTGCCTTATCAAGCACATCCTGGGGTGACTAAAATGTATGCGGACCTTAAAACTCATTACTTTTGGCAGAGAATGAAAACGAAATAGCTTGCTATGTCGCCAAATTTCTTGAATGTCAGCAATTAAGGCAAAACACTGTCATCCTGCGGGAACACTTTATCCTCATGATATACCACATCATAAGTGGTCTGTAATTTCCATGGATTTTGTGACAGGATTGCCTAAAACTCAACATCAACACAATAGTATATTAGTGGTGGTTGATAAACTAACCAAGGTAGCGCACTTCATACCAAGCAATGTGAAGGATGATGCCCCACTTTTAGCTAAAAGATTCATAAAGGAAGTCATTAGGTTGCATGGAATGCCCGAGGTCATTATTTATGATAGGGATAACTTGTTTACTTCCAGGTTTTGGACCTCTCTTATGACCACATTTGGAACCAAACACAATTTTAGTACAACTTACCACCCTGAAACAGAGGGCCAAACCCAAAGAGTTAACCAAGTTATGGGGGACATGCTTAGAATGTATACCATGGATCAGCCCACTAAGTGGGAGGACTATCTGTCATTAGTAGAATTTGCATATAACAATTCATACCATTCTTCCATCCAAATGGCACCATTTGAAGCATTGTATGGTAGAAAGTGCAGAACGCCTATAGGTTGGGATAGTTTAGAAAATCGAGTAACTCTTGGGCCGGAACTTCTTAAGGAATATGACACTCAGGTGAAAATTATAAGAGAAAGACTGAAAAAGGCTTCAGATCGTTAGAAAAGTTATGCTAATACCAAGAAGACACCAAGGGAATTTTTAGTAGGAGACAAGGTGTTCCTACTTGTCAAACCGCATAAAAGCTCAATAAAGTTTGACAAGGTTGCTAAACTAGCTCCACGATACATAGGGCCTTTCGAGATATTGGAAAAATTCAGCCGTGTAGCTTACCGACTAGCTCTTTCACCATCTCTCTCTCACATTCACAATGTATTCCATGTATCCTTGCTTAAGAAATATATTGCTAACCCCACACACGCAATTGATTCGCAGGCACTACAGGTGGAAGACGCTAGAAATATCCACCTCAAACGGCTCGCAATCATAGACAGATGCAATTTGCAATTGCACAACAAAAACTATCCAAGTTAAGGTCCTATGGGACCAATATGGGGAACAAGGAGCTACTTGGGAAGATGAAAATGAAATTAAACTAGACTATCCTCACTTGTTTAATTAAGTCGAGCCGGCTTAATCCTAAGGTGGGAAGTATGTCATAATCCCTCGATACCTTGATAATTATTTTGCATGACCCCTAGCCCTGATGTAATTTGGACTAGGGGTGGAACTTCAGACTTTAATGTGTGGACATATATAAGTGTGTGTGCGTGTGTGTTAAATATGAACCTTGATGTTATTATCAATCTTATTTTGTTATTTTAATTTAATGCAGTAAATGTTTGGATTAACGCGGACTAATGATTTGGTTCTTGTACTTGTGTGAGGTTTTTCATTGGATGCAGGTACCAGGGGTGCAAAGTGAGGCAGATTATGTGGTTCCATTGATTGAGAGAAAGACAAACGGCATGTCATTCTAAAGTTAGACCTTGCCTGTGGTTTTCGTCACCCCGAGGTTCATTCAACCTAGGATCTTGATATATATTATTGCAATAGTTTATTTGTCCCGGCTAAGAAGAGCCATCAGGTCCACTTAAATGTTTCGATTATTTGATAATGCTCAAATTGGTAGATTTATTAAGGTCTATGAATGAATAATAAATAAATAAATTTAAGATGAGTAAATAATAAATAATAAATCATAAATTTAATAACTGTAAAATATTAAATAAAAACAATGAATAAATAAACACTCACCATGTATATTAAATAAAAGAAAATAGATTGGCATTAAAAAAGAATAAAAAAATAGACAAGGCAATGAATCCAACGAGTACATAGTGTTCAAGTGAATAAAAAAAACCATAATGAAATGTCATTCCCTAAATTGACATTTACAGAAGGGTGTATAAACCAAGTCTGCCATCGAACCAAAATAAGGAAGGAAGACTACAAACGCATTCATGGGAGAAGGATAAGCGTTGGAGGGACAGCAGAGAAAAAAATCTCAACCAAGGAGGAAGAAGCTTGGTGAGGAGGAGGACAGGAAAAGCATTAAGAGGCCTGACAACCCCTGCAACAACCACCAATGGCAGGAAAGAACTTTGACCAGCATGCCATAGAGAAACTCATCCCTCTTTTCCTTAAATCGACCTGCAAAGGTCTCGTTTTAGGGGGAGAATCCGTGGGAAGAGAGAAAAGAACAAGGGCGTGGTTGTTTCAAGGGTCTGGATGGGTTTTGAAGAGGAGACCAGAGCTGGGCGGCTAGGGCATTCTGCTTTGCCTCTTCAAGACATCTCAAACTCAGGTTCCTTTCTTTTATACTTATTCTTTTTATTGTTGGAACCCTGATGCTATGCTACTTTGAACTTGGAATCCTTTTTAAAAAAACATATTCTAGGAATGATTTTGTGGTCTCTTAGACCAATAGAATAGCAGGGGACTTCACTTGCACCGTAGTTAACTGGTGTTCTTATATTCCTAGCACCCTTGAGCTTATCAACCACAACCAGCTTTTTAGAAGCTATCATTATTAAATTATCATTGCCAATCACTTGCAGGGCACTGAAAATGCATCAATCTTTATTAATAAACATTTTGCAAGAAATGTTTACTAATATCACTTGCTGGTTATATTCCTGTAGATACCATTCTAGTGCATTTGTAATCCTATTACTCTGTGTGCAAGAAAATTTCCACTATGGGTGCCTGGGTTTGCAACCTGCAATCTATCTTGTGCTTATAATATATCCATCAATGCCTGCTACTACTAGGAACTTGAGATGTCCTTTGTCACAAACACTCAGCTAAGGAAGTAGCACACCTTGTATCTTTGTTCATTTACCAGAAAAACCTGCTTCTCCAGGTCTAATAGATTGTATAGTTCTTCCACCTCTTTTTGAAGGTGATGATATCTGAGACGACCTCTTTGGAAAGCTCACTATGATCCATCATACCCTTCAATCTTACTAGGAAGCCATTTAGGATTTCATCAGCAAGGTTAAGCTTTAACCTTTTTGGAGATATCTCAAAGTGACTATGGCTGGCATGTAAGAAACATTGAGTTAGACACGTGATTTATTTCACTAATTAGGTGAGTAGGAGTTTGAAGAACAATTAATAAAGTGGAAAGAATATATATATGTATAAGGTTAAATGGACCTGCTGACCTGCTAAAGGTTGCCTATAATTAGGTGTCCATGCATGCCACAATTATAAATATATAAAAGAAGAATGATTAATAACATGCTTGCATATGTAGATGTGGAAATGTAATACTATTATTTATGCATACCTTAGGTTTACTGTTAGTCTCCTATATCGATTTAACTGCTCATCTAGTAACCATAGGGCTGGAATGTTGACAGAAGCATTGATTCAATTGTGACAGTTTGTTTGAGTAGGAATTTTAATGGTTTCCAATTAAGTTTCAGTCTGCTGGGCTGTTTAGACCCATTGGAAATTGTCCATTCCCTTGGAACAACATTCAGTACTTATCTTGTTGAACAACACAATAAATCACTCATGAATATTATTTCTTGTGGACTTTAATGGACTGATTTTGCTTAACAGCAGTGCTGGTCAAGTTTCCGATTCAAAGAATTAAAGTATCTCACTCTTTTATTGACTTAGTGGACTGATTTTTCCTTGAATAATGGTGCTGGTCAAAACTGTGCAAATAAATGAAAATATGCTAGATTCTGGCTCTAGGTAAAATCTGCCCAATACCTCTTTGCATTGTTGGCGGATAGGACAGCCAACCATCCACATGTTTATAGCTGTTATGATCAGCTGTTTGATAGGGCAGTCCTCCTCAATCAAACGAATGCTCCGGTGGCTTTATGAGAATGCAACCCTTGCAAGTCTAGGTCTTAAAATTGATTTTGAAGGATAGAATGAATCGAGATATCCTATATAATGGGGTGAAGTGTTACCTTACCCTCTACCATAAGGAGTCTAGGAGTATGTATTTCTCATAATGAAATAACTAGTAGTGCAATACAGGGTTGCCACTAAGATGGGAACCTATGGATCTAGAGTTGGAACCTACTTCCGGTCCAGTGCTAAGCTTGACCTAAGGATTAGTACTTGCTCATGATGGATGGTTGTCTAGGAGCAGTACTAGGCTTGAGATGGACAATAGACTAGGTGCAGTACTACGCTTGAGATGAATAATAGTCTAGGGGCGGTACTAAGCTCGAGATGGACAGTGGTCTAAGGGCGGTACTAAGCTCGAGATGGACAAAAGTCTAGGGGCAGCACTATGGCTGAGATGGACAAGAGTCTAGAAGCAGTACTATGCTCGAGATGGTCATTAGTCTAGGAGCATTCCACGCCAACAATGGTTACCCTTGGTTGCTTAGCCGATAGATGGACAATAGGAAGGTGGATTCCCAACAAGCTCAAGTAGGTAGAACTAACTCCCTTTGCAATCTCATAACTGTTGGAAAAGGAATTATAAGTTTACCATAGCTAGGTGCGCCTTGGGAAAAGGGTCACTAGGAAGTCATATTGCTCATAGCTTAAAGTTTGAATGACAACTCTCTCTCACCACGGGCCACATAATCCGCTTGGAGGGGTGGATAGGGATTGAATCCACTTTGGTTGGGATCATTTTGCACCCCACCACAACCAGAACAAGCAGGGACACAGAGTAATCATGTAACACAATCATGGAGGTATGTGCAACTCAGTTAGCAGCATCCTTTATTGTTTAATGCAGCAAGTTTCTAATAATGGTTTATGTAATGGTCATGATGATAATGCTATAACTGATCTCAATCATTGTTGTTTTATATGAATTTAACCTTCTATGTGATCCTTCTTGCAATGATGTTATAATGGAAAACAAAAAAAATTGCTCAATTTTCTTCCTGTTGTTGGGGCTGCTGTTACATAAGAATGGAATCAAGTAGAGCTGTTATAGTCCTACAATATTCCTGTATCTAAACAAATGGTCATTTCATTAAATTTAGTAACAAGATTGCCAAAGGTCATTGGCAGCTACTAATCACCTTAGATATGGCAAATCAATAGCGTATATTCAGTGTGATTCATCCTAGACAAGACAATAGATGATGAACTGAAAATGTTGAATTACTAATAAAAAAAATATTGAAATTGAATGAATTACCAAAGAAGATCTCAAAATGGAATCCAATATTCACTTCACAATTCTGGAAAGAATTGCTTTCAAATTTAGGGATAGCTAAAATTACAACATTCTATATCAGACAAACAAAATTGCGGAGCAAGAAAATCAGGGAAGTAATAAAAGATTGTTGTTGATGTATATATTCAAACAACCCACAAAGTGTATCAAATAGCTGCACCTAGCTGAAATTTTCTTTAAAAAGTGGATACATGATACCCATTTCAATGCAGTCATTCAAAAATCCATATGGAGGGGATCCAATATACCCTTATATTGGGGTACTTCAGATGATAGAGTTCAATTTTGATACAATACACTGAAAAATATGGAATGTCAAGTTGCCAGAATTCTGCAAAAATTCTTAATTTATGAGATAAAATGTTGGGAAATTTTGTACAAAGTAGAACAAGAATCCCGATGTGAACATATAATTATTCTGCAAAGTCCGGAGAAGAGTTCAAAGTATTTTGACAAAGCAGCTAAGCCAGCATAGTAAAATTGCAGAATGTTCTAGATCTTGGACACAGATTGAGTCCAATTGCACACTGATTGGCTCTACGCACACATCTTAGTAGAATCCATTGTGTGCTTATTTATGTTTATTAAAGAAATATAACCATAGACCGATTCGCATAATTGCTTTGTCCTCTGCATAGGTGGAACAGGGAGAGATCTCAAGATTTCCTTCATTTTGACAAGTTGCATATTGAACTTTCCAAACTAAGAAGTTCCAAGTAAAGGTCAATTAGGAAAATTATTGATCAAATGAAGGTAGCTGGAGGTCAGAAATATAAATAAGGAAGCGCTTTTCTGTTTTTAGAGCAGTGCTTCCTTGAATAGTTGTGTATGAAGTTTTATGTTATGATTGGATGAGAAGATAGCCAAGATGGTGCCAATCACTCAGGTTTACTAGATTTGTGATATACAGAAATGTCTAGCAAAATGCTATGTTGAGGAGAAGAGATGTGGACTTGCAAAACATTGAGAAATGATACTTGTGACAACCTGAGTACCAGGAAAACAACACTCGAGAACTAATCCGGGAGTTCATTTGGTGAATTTAACTAACGTGCCAATGGGATTCCTCCATAGTTGGAGAAAATGAAAATGAATTATTTAATATAAAGTGTGACACCACAGATCACTGCAGAGCGCTAAGAATTGGACCAATGCAGTAGTTCACTAACTGTTGAGAGTTATATGAGATACCAGCCCGATTTTCAACATAAATTTTCTAGACATAAGGATAAAGTTACAAAGTATTCACAGCCTCAACTTAGCTGACATTGCTTGAGAAAACTCCTATGACTTCATGCAAAAGCCAATAGCAAGCAAAGAACTTTACTAGTGGCCAATGGCAATAGCAAAATCTATGACATCGAGGAAGGTGTTGTCATTTTAGAAGAATCATATCCCTTAAGAAGAAAAATATTTTAATAGAACTTCTGAAAGTCAGGACTGCAACACAGAAATTAACTAACTGAATCAAAATTTCCGTGGGCACCTTAACTAGAAGCAATCACAAAATACCAAACGAATGAATTATTAATATTATGATTTGCTTGAGAAATAAACATTGTCTAAACAAATTTTCCTCTTTTATTTGTCAAAAAAACAGTCCTGCTCTGGCAGAAGAGCCTATTCAACAGTTATGTCCAATGTATCCCCACAATTTTAAAAAAGAAAAAGAAAAGCTAAACGAAGGCATTAAAGGCACTAAAAGCCAGAATCACAGTACTATAAAAATAATTAACAAATAATTTTTTTCTTCAGGCCTTCAGGCATGAGTTCTCCTAGACCAAGATTGCATCCATATTTAAGGTCTTATAGTGCTCATATTCAGCTGGGTTTGACAAAATTGCATAGCAGTGTAAAAGAAACATAATCAATCCATTAGTATTGGTGGCAGGGTGCTCTTTTGCATCAACGAACATGAGTTTTTCTTTTGCCATTTGTAAAACATATTAGCAGACACTATGAAATCAATCATAGTGTTGCATTTTTTAAGCTATAAAATCACAGTAGAGTAATGTATATAAGGTGCAAGTTTGCTCTGGACACATTTTTCCCTCTAGGTATAGACCGTCTACATTATATTTTTAGAATTAAAAATTAGGGACAAGGAAAGACTGAATCTTACAAGTCTGCATTTTCCACGCTCAACTGAACTTTCACTCATACACTTCCCAAACTTTGGATTCTCTGTTATGACCAGATTCATAACTTCTGCAACAAAACGTTTGGAGCTAATTTTCTTTTTGGTTAAAGTAAGAGCATTTTGTGTTTCCTGAACTTTCTTCAGCTTACTTTGTCTTGCCGTGCAAGAGAAATTTTGTGTTTTCTGAACTTTCTTAAGATTACTTTTCTTTGCTGCGCAAGGAGACTGTAACCGAGAAACTCTATGTTCCATTTCAAGTGCAAGAGCTGAACCAGCAAGGAAATGTTTCAGTATATTTAAAAAAGAATTATTTAGCCATAAATGAAATTTCTATTAATATTGTTATAAAGTATACCCGGCTCTGCCAAATTGTCCACCTCTGCAGGATTGCATGCCAGCTCTATCTCTGTGTCTTGTTCCTCTCTGGCAATTATAATCCTAGTGGCCTCATTGTTCTCCTCAATAGTAATAATTTCGCGACAAGCACATGAGTTTCCCCCATGATTGCAAACCCCGGAAGGACTTTCCTCTTTGGCACACTGTTTTTCATAGCAATTGGCTCTAAAAATTTGCACGACAAAATCATTATGAACGACATGTCTGAACACAACAATATCTCCACCATTCAGACAGTTATCAGAAGCAAAACTTTCCCACCCATTTCTGAAATTTGCTAGGCCATTGTTAACACACAGTTTTGTGGGCCACAAGCGGCCATTTAGTCCAATGAGAAGGGCATCTTTACAGAACCCATCCTGCATTCCGCCTGCAAACTTCCATGGGATTTCCTGCAACTAACAATTAATTTACCACTAACAAAGATTTTCTTTTCAATACCATAAACCAAAAATTTTGCGCATTGACTTACCAAAAAGGAAGTAAAGTCGCCCATCATAACCTTATAAAAAGATAACCCCTTCGAATTGAAAAGCGAAGGGGGGTGGCGAGCTACACAGACAATACAGCATGTTCTGCATGCACACCCATCATTCTCCATTCCTGATATTACTCCAAACTAGCAACTCCAAAATCCATTCTCTCGTATACGATGGATGAACTCAATTTCCATTTTCCATACGTGCGTTGTGATGAATAAAAGTTCAGGAATCACGATGAATGAGAATGGGATTGGACAAAAATAGCAACTGCGCCTCTCACGCCCTTGGAACTTCGCGTCGATCCAATTTCTACTATTGAATAATAATGAGATTAGACATTTCTTCTCGAGCGTGGCACGCAAAAGATTGTATAGCTTCAGGGATTGAGATGGAGTCTTCTGATTGGCACTGTTCCTTTAAGGAGTATCAATCAATGATTGATGGTGTCCTTGTGGCATTCTTTTGCAGATCTTTTTTACTTCATTCTCTTCTAAACTATGAAATATGAGATGGTAAATTAACTAATATATATATTAAATATTAATATATAAAAAATATGTCGAGAGTTATCATTTTGAAGTGCATATTTTCATCAACTTATTCAAAACAACAATAAATTGTCCATATGTTTCAATCAATCAAATAATATATGAGCAAAATAAATCAAGTAGAAAGACTCAATAGTAAAATAAAGACAAAAAATACTCAATAGCACATTAGAGGTTAAACACAAAGATGCTTAGTTGTCTTATGAGTTCCCCGTAAAATTTGAATTAACTAATTTTAATTATAATTTGATTTTCAATACATATGTCCAATTTCTTCTTTAAACAAACATGATGCAATTGTCAATTAAGATAAGATTAAATATTAAACTTATGTATTTTCTTTACAAAGATACAAGATAATGTAACCAAACCCTAGTTTTGATTCTTATGTGTATTAAGAAAATGTAACCTTGCCAAGTTCCAAACCAAATGAGCCCTAGCAAGTCCAACAGACTCAACTTGGGAGACTTTCCATCCCACTCAATAATAAAACAACCACAAATAAAAAGCAATAAACCTTACGACTACTTGAATCTTTGTCTTATTTTACTAACATATTATAACAATGCAATTGGTTTCAACATGACTAAAGCCAAATTTGTATAGCTAAACTCAAGTGAATCCAAAAAATGTAAAGTCAAAGCAAAACCTACACAAAAAAACAAAAAAAACAAAAAAATACATTGAAATTTCTTATAATTATAAAAAATATATTTTTGTTACTACTATAAATAAATGTTCACTCTAAAAACTTAAAAATTTATTACATTCAACACTAAGTATTTAGTTTTAATTTATTTTAATAGAGGTCTTCATGAATTTTTCAATAAAATGGCTTTAAAAACAAAGCAAAAAACCTAAAAACTATTGAGAAAAAAAAAAAAACACACTATTGAAAAATAAACTAAAAAAATTACAAATAAATACATTGAATTTTTTTATAATTATAAAAAATATATATTTATGTTACTACTATAAATAAATGTTCACCCTAAAAACTTAAAAATTTATTAAATGACACTAAGTATTTAGCTTTTCTTTTTTTAATTAAATTCATTTTAAAATCTAAAAAAACAACATTACCACCACGTAATACGGCCTCTCAGCATAACTCTTGGCTAATTATTTTTATTTTACTTTAATTTATTTTTTTAACATTTAAAATAAAAATAATGTATAAATATATATTATAAAATAAAAAAAATCTTTATAATTATCGAATGATGAAATACTATTGCAATGAGAAAAAATGATGAAAAATAAGTGTTTCAATGTATTTTATATAAATAATAATGTTATATACATACTAATTTATTATAATAGTTACTATAATTAAATTAATTATAATTATTAATATTAAATTTTAGTATTAATAATAAAAAAATGAAATCGTTATAAAATTGATTATGATATAAAAAATAAGTATTTTAAAGTGAATAAGATATCAAATCCATTTAAAACTGTTTTTAAATCTGCTTTAAATTACTTTAAATATGCTTAAAAAATGTCTACATACAATGAATGTGTCTCATTTGCACGTCAAATTCAATCTAAAGAATTTTTCTTTACATTGAATTTTGCTTTTTATGGATGCCATTATAATACGCCTCTCGGCGTAATAATTGATTATATATTGAAAATTTAAATGATATGGTTTATGGTTAAGTGTGTTGAAATTAGTGGTGATTTTTTTATTTATTTTAGAGTTTAAGCTCAATTTTAGTGGACAATATTATATATGAAGATTTAGGTGAAGTTATGTGCTTGTGTGGAAGTTTTGTGAAACATAGTAATGTAAAGATTGAGAGAGATATAGAATTGAAATAGTAATTTTATTTGTTTTGATCTGTCAATCCCTTACATAGCATTCTCTTGAGAAAGATTTGCGATTGTTATCTTCTAATTAACCTATTTATCTCTTATGTCAATACCTTTATGTTGATGTTATAAATATGTATGTATAAATTACATACTGTGAAGGTTGAGAGTCATTATAAAAGTTGAATCATTTTCCTCTAGAAGTAGAATCACCTCAATGTGTGACTCCTCATCTCTTGATGGTTGTGGTTTAAAACCATTTGTAGGGATGTGTGTGTTTTTTAAGCAAATGACTTGGTTTAGTGTGACTTTAGGCCTGTGCTACCTAGATTGTCATGTTAACTACACTATCCAATGTTCAAAGTATGACACTTAGAACAACATGATGATGAGTAGCATGAGCAAGACTTTACAATTTGGATTGGAGGTGTGTTGAACCTTACTAAATCCATGGTAGAGATTGCATAAGGTTTGTCATAAATGTGGCTACTACAAATGTGTCTAATCTTGTGCAGAGTGCTTTGTGCCACTGTTGAAGGATGTGAAATCCTTGCTAGAGACATATGCATGATCCTTGTGTTATTTTGAGCAATATATAGGAGGTGTTCAACTATTCCACAATCCATTGGTGCATTGTCACAATTATCACAAGCTATGAGAATGGTATTGGTGTTACCACATGAATGAATGTTAGCAGATCTTCCTATATTAGTTACCCCTCCTTGTGAAGTAATAGCATTGATTGTGTTAATCCTAGATAGCAAGCATGGAAACTTGACCTCTAGAACTTATTTCTTTGTAAACCATTTGGCTTATTATTGGAGCAAGCCCTCTTTGACAACTTTATGTATAGGTGTGAAATATTTTTGTGTAAACATGATTTCCAAAATCTAATCTCTTTATCGTTATAGGTTATGCATCATTTGGTGGTGAAGTGCAAAAATTTGAGTATGCATATGTAGCTATATGACACAATCTTCTTTGGATTTGATGCATGACATGTATTGAGCATGAAATCACTTCAAGGATCTCCACTATAAGGATTTTCATTATACATACACTTATGACTCTGTATGGATGTACAAAGAGTATATTTTAGACCTCCATTGGAACCACATCATAAACTATCTCCTCTTCAAAAGGATAAAAATATCATATGAAATTTAGTACTAGAGAGTAACACATACATCCTAGGTGTTGTAGGCATTGAACCATCCCAATTTATAAGGTTGCAAATGAGTCATGGTTGGAAAATTTAGTCATTAAAATTGCTTCAAAAACCAAGTTATTCATGTTATTTCCATTGATCATGAGATCTATAAGATTCCTTTGCAACCACATTTGTGAATAGAATAGTCACTCTACTTCAACCTTTGGCATAGTTACTTGTGAAGTGTTGACTAGGATGTTGAAATATGTGCCAATAAGTCCAATTGAGGTTTTGACATCATCATTCATTATCTCAAACCATGAAAGCAATTCTTTTAAGCATGTAATTTTTTATTGGAGTGATTATTATTTTTGCGTATGTCATACTATTTACCTAGCTTAGACAATTTTCTCTTGGACCTGAAGGTAGTGATTTCTTTGACATAATGGTTCTTTCCCACTTTTCAATCTACTTGAACTCCTCCTCAATGGTTGTTGCATGGTGATAGGCTTATTCCATCATCTTAACTTTAATAATCTTCATTCTAAACTAAATAGATAGTTATAGGTCACTACAATATTTGAGGAATTATTGTTGATCTAACTTGAATGAATCTATCTTTATATAGAGTTCATGGAAAGCTTCAAGTAAAAATGGACTAACTAGTCATGTCATTGTTGTAATTATGGTCTCTACATGTAAAAATCATCATAGACATCTTTAGGATAATATTCATCCTTGAAGGATTTTAAGAATTGATGCTATGTTGTCTTAGGTTTTCTTCCTATTTGTCTTTCCTCCTAAAGTGCATGGGCTTGCATGACCTCTTGATGAGTGTTCAGAGAATTTCATAATTGTTATCTTGGTCTTATATTTATTAGGAAATTCCTTCAAGGATAGATACAAATCTAAACTTGATCTAACCAATTAACTACAACATCAACATTAATCATTTCCTCAAACACAAGAATGTGTAGGTTTACTTGAAACCTAGGGTGCTTGACAACCAAAATATTTACTTAACAATGAAGTTGATGGAATCACTTGTTCACTGATTTCTACAGGTTGAATGAACTAAAATTCTTGATGTTCTCGAAGAGCCTTTAAAATCTCATCCTTGATCAAAGTGTGGACTACACCTTGCTCTTTAGCCACCTAAATGCATTTGAAATTGTCATAGGGGAAGTAAGTAAGCATGAATGAATCAATTAGAGCCTAAAACACTAAGAATTCAAACAATTGAGATCATACAAATCCATACTCAATGAAATTCATTTGCAAAGCATTCAAAAGTTTTAATCTAAGAAATTGAACATAATTCAAAGCAATTAAACAATTAGAAAGTGCAAACCCTCAATCCCATTGTGGATTGATGCATAATTGTGATTTGGATTGCTCAATTGAATGCATAATCCATGTTGCTTGAAATTTTGATATGAGAGGGTGTGATTCAGAAAATAGGCTCTAAAATACCCAATAAATGACTCAATAATTATAGAGTGGGGTTGCTATGAAGATTGTGAATGATTTTCATGTTGATGAAGGCTTGTTTTATAGATTTTGAAAATTTTGATCAATGGTCAAGATTCAATCTGAGGATCAATGGATGAGAGGAAATTGAGGAGGTGAGTGTGGATCAAGAAGGATCAATGGTTGAGGATTCATGGGAGCTTGAAATATCCCTAATTTCATGGAAATAGGTTGGAGATATTTTGAATTGGAGGGAATAATTTGAATTTGAAAAGGAAATATTCCCTATGCAAGTTGGAGAGTTGGAGGAAAATTAGCCAATTAAACAATCATGCAAATCATTTAATTATGAGGATGAGGAGAATTAAGATTGTTAATTAAATAGTTTAGAATTATTTAATCAAGAGGGATATTAGTGTGAAAATGATGAATTAAACAAACAACCTTAATTATTCAATCAATAGGGGAGTTAAGTGAACTTAACTAAATAATTGGAAATTATTTAATTAAATGGAGGAATTAGGGTGAAAATAAGGAAAATGATGTTCATACGTGAAATCAAGATGTGTGAAATAGCTAGAACAATTTTAGGTGTCTACATTTAGCCCCTCTTTGAATCAATGTACTCGTTGCGTTGTTTCAAGGAGCTGATGCTACTCAATTTATAAAAAAATCCCTTGATTTTACCTAATGCCCTAATGCCCTAATGACCCAACAAATAAAGGAATGATTGTGTGTTGCCTCCTCAAGAGATCAGCCAAAAATAATAATTTCGGGTCGAGATCGTGATATGACAGTGAGACCAATTCTACTGAGAAGATGACAAAAAATAAGTCTTACGAAGCCTCAATACTAATCAAGATTGGCTAGCCAAGGTTATAAAAAAGAGTTACAGGGAAAAATCCTAGGTTTTTCTAGGCATATATGTGAACATTTGGGTGAATTTCAACCTCATTTACACACTTTGCTTCATGAGATTTGAGATCCCTTGAGATATTTTTGAGTTTAGATCTTGTGAAGACACTCACTATGGCACACGTTGTTTGAGCCATACTCCACACAAACTAGGTTTGTGAGTTCTAATAGCCAGCTGGCTTAGGTCCCCCAGTACGTACTACTTTAATTTTTTCTTTCATGCATTTCAAAATAGCTAAACATAGGGTATAAGTTAGGTTAACAAAGTCATTAAAATTTAGCACGACGTTTCTACAACCTGACAGTGTGATGCCTTTGTCAAAGGCGTCAAAGCTTTGAATTTGCACGAGGTTTTAGAAATAGAGTGAATCCTTTGCAATAAGGTGACATATTTGAAAGTTTAGGTTCAACACCTTTGCAAAAAAGGTGACGCGTTTGAAAAGTCTTGATAGCAAGGTGCCTTTGCAAAAATGCAATGCCTTTAACTGGCAACAATATGCCACCTTTGCAAAAAGGCTCACTTTTGTTTTTTTTACATTTTTGACTTAGATTTCTATATTTTTTTTAGAAAATTGATACTATGAGAATTGTGCTTGTAAGCTATCCTACATCCCATAATTTCCCAGGAGAGGAGGCCACAAATTTTAGAGAGGATCACCAAATTTTCACATGTTGAGGTCGAGTTCCTTCATGTTTTCAACCTATTCCATATTGTCTATATGCCTAAGATTCAGGTGCATCTTGATTTGATCACTGCAGTTATCAAGTGCTAGAACTTAGAGACTTCATTTTTCCATTTTCTGACTAGGGAGGCCTCAATTACCCTCAAGGATGTGTGGTGGATCCTACATGTTCTAATCCATGGTGAGAGAGTAGTCTATGAGCCATACCTAGGATTTGAGGCTCTAGAGCACGTTTTGATGGATGAGTAGATTCAGCTCAAGGAGAGATAGGTGGACCTAAGAGTATGTTGATGTCGTTAATGACGTTACTATGGTGGTTGGACTGATCATGGGGCCATTGATGCTAGATAGATGATAATGAAGGTTTAGCCTTGGTGGGGGAGGGTCCTAGAGAGGATCCTAGAGGATGGAGTTTTCTTTACTTGGGGCCCCTACATCTTGGCCCACCTATATCATGACATGCATTAGGTTGTGTACAAGGGTGCTACCAGCTTATCGGTAGGTGCTACACTTCTTCACATTTGAGCATGGGAGCACATTGCAATGCTCAAACTTGCTTGTGACTTATGTCAAGAGCTTCTGGATCCTTATGCTTTTAGATATGAGGGCATGCTGACTCACCACCATATGGGAGAGCTACGCTATTGGCATCGAGTTATAGATGATATGAAAGAGTTCACTTGGAGGCCATGGGTGGATGTAGAGGATTGGGATGATGACGTTGAGCATCTTCCTTATTGTCGACCGAATCAGTGGCTTATCAGTCACACCCCTAGATCATAGAGAGGTATCTTCTAGATAGGGTGATGAGATAGTTCGAGGAGGGGGGATAGTACCCAAAGATGATTGTCAAGCCATGTTTGCATGCATAGTTAGAGAGATATCTGAGTGGGGGGTCATGTTGGTTGTTCACACAACCATAACTGATTTTTATCACCTTCCTCTAGTTCCATGGGCTTATGTGAATGGTGATGATGATCCTAGGACCACCACAGAGTATGATACTTGGTTTGTCACACATAGACCTTTTAGGTTTAAAAACCCATATGGAGGGGATGCAGATGGTAGATGATGTAGGGATGAGTCTGACAAATACATTGGTAGAGACAAATGATTGAGGTAGAGGCACCCAAAGTAGATGATCAAGGATAAGGTTAGGAACCACAGGGTCCACCATAGAGACCACCACAGTAGTAGGTGGCAATTGTTGCAGGTGCCTAGGATCAAATACTTCAAACTACACTATAAGAGAGAGATTGGCATGCCAAGAGCATGATGGTTTTTGAGTTGAGCGAGATCAGGCATGCTAAGAGTGTGATGGTTTTCAGTAGGAGAGAGATGGTCTCTCTAGACAACTAGCATAAGTACATACAAAGAGGGACCAACTTAGGGTTGAGCAGGCTCGGGCTTGATCTAAGAGGGATGTAGAGATGACTCGATGCTAGCAGGTCGAGTTACAACTAGCCCAAGAGACAATTTGGAGGTAGCATCTAGAGGTTGTGTCATAAGCACAAGGGGAGGTGATTCTAATTGCTTAGTATATGCAAGCCATTAGTGAGGCCACCTATACTATAGGACTTTGTACCATAAGGTTGTGCCAACACATAGGTGATAGCCTAATTATTCACACAAGAGTGCCATGGGTCCTAGTAGATCAGAGGGATTAGTGGGTGTCACAAGCTCCATTAGATGAAAAGAAGCGACGACCTATGGGGCCTTCATCAGAGTAGCCTCCTCAGCTCAGGGTAGCCTGACTTGTACATAAACATTTTTTGTATTCATATGTTGATGCAGATAGGTTTCATGATGTATACGCATTCATCAACTATAGATAGCCTCATGTATATTTTGTTGTATATCATATACATTTGATATGTATCATGATAGTCATTTTTTAATTTATATGAGATGAGCGATTATTATGCAACCATGTTATGGTGTCATTGTATGTTTATGATCTTTTCTGATGTATGATGTATGTGCTATGATGTATGATGTATGTCATAATTATGGATGTAGATGTATGATATGTATGGATACATTATGTTTTTCATGTTTCAACGATGTGATGATGGATGCATGATTATTCTTATGATGTGATATGGTGTGACTAATGATTTTTGGATGTGGGATTTATGATATGGATGATATGATGATCATTTCTTTTTTGTATTTTCATACATGACTATATTATGAGTATGTAGGGTGGATGTTGATGAGATGGTACTGACGGTTTATGGATGTAGGGTGGATGCATTATTTTTGATATGTCATGATACTTTGATGGGAATGTTAATAAAGATAGAATAATGATATAGAATGAGAATGATGATGTTGAGATAGAATGGAATGATAGAATAGAATGATGATGTTGATCAAGATACCAATAAACTTGATTATTCCAAGATTTTATTGGACATGTGATGAGATAGGATGGGTGATTTTTATTTTGATTTTTATATTATTTCACATAACATAGAAAAATCCTTATTTGATGTAGCAAGTAGACACGATGCACCAAGGTATGAAGAACTAAGGTGACTTTGGATCTATTGCATGGACTTTGACTCTACAAATAAATAGGAGTATCCTTGTTCACACCTGACATATGGACACCTTGTTTGATCATGTGAGAGAATAAATCCATTGAAGTAAGGAGACCAATACACAAAAGGTATGAAAAACTTGATATGCACTAGACATTGTATTACTCAAGACTATCCCTGCACACACAAGGCAAGTATTTTCCAAGGTCGTATTGAAAGAACATCCAACAAGCACAACAGACAAAAGAAATGACAATGCCCCATTATGTACCCCTCTAGACATACTAAGACATTCAAGATCAAGGTAGTTTCGAGTGAGTGATGTAAATAAGAAAAAATGATAAAACCAAAAAGAAAATATCAAGATAAAAAATATCAATGTCATCATATCTCTTTCCAAAGAGAGTTGTTTTAGTTGATATATGAAATGATGTTTATTTTAGGAAATATGTATTTGTTAAGAAATTCATTAGATGTTGTTTTGTTTTGAATGTTTGTAGGTCGCTGATATGAAGGTTAACCGACATGTTTGACAATGATCAAGACTTATGATTTTGCATTAAAATTTGTGTCTCGCTATGTGTTGTGCCTACTTTTGTTTGTTTTTCCAAAGGTGAGAATGATAATAAGTTTATTATGGATGAAAGATTATTGCAGATGAGATAAAATGGGATGGATGACTGTTTAGTTTCTTTTCAAATGTTTTCAGTGTTTTGGAATTTTTGATGTGTTTTGAGGTTGTTTTTGGAATTTTATGTTTTCTAAGTTTTTTTTTGGTATTTTGAAAATATTTGAATGTTTTTGAGGTTTTCAACATGTTAGGACTAAGAGAACAAGACCTAAGGGACAAACCTATGCCTCGAGGGCTCACCGAAGATGACCTTTCCTATGAGAATGTGCAAACGCTTCATAGTTTAGTTATTTGGACTTGGATTTAGCACATACTTGATGGTTAATGATGTTTTTGAGATTTTAACATTTTATGGATTTTTTGAGTTTTTGATGTTATCTGGATGTTTTTGTATTTTGATGTTATTTGAATGTTTAGGTTTTTCAAAGTTATTTGGATATTTTTGGATATTTTTGATTTTAAATGACTTAGGTGATATACAAGAATCCATGCTGATGACTAGGTGTAGGAAGATGCCCTCAGTCATGTGTTAGAATACTTCAAAATAGGCAAGACAATCCGGCCTTAGGATGATTCCAAGTAATATTGATAGAGATAGATATTCGTCAAACACCAAGCCATGATAGGGATGGAGGTGGATAGAGGAAGATGGATGTGTGGATGAATGGAAATTTTATTATGAATGAATAAAAGGAGAAAGAGTACTTGATAGATGGGAGATGGTGCTTATTTACACGAGGCACCTATTTTCCAAATTTTCACCAAGGTACTTGCTCAAAGTGCCACTGAAGTGGTTTTAACAAGAGTAATATTTTTCTCTTTACTATTTTTATCCCTTTTTTTGGATTTTTCTTTTTTGGGTTTTTTAGAATAATGTACCCCTCATAGACTAAGCATAAAACCGCTTGAGATGATTGATGTTGATAGGTTCCTGCAAGGGATCCCCTTCAAGTGTGGCTAATTAATATTCTCTTGAACCATAACTTGCGGTGATAAATGGTCCCAACCAATTATGTTCAAACTTTCCTTTGTTGTCTTGATCCAACTAATTTTTTTATTCTCTTTAAGGACAAGGATGTCTACTTGAAAGTTTTGAACTTTGATCTTTTTATTGTATCTTCTACATAGCTGATTCTAATAGGTTTGCAAATGATTTAGCACTTCTAGGTGATGCTCATCCAACAACTCAAGTTCATTCAACCTGAAATTCATGTATTCTTGATCATCTATTAGTTTTTGTTGTGAAACTCTTAGTGATGGGAGCTCAACCTCAATAGGTATTATAGCGTCAATTTTGTATACGAAGGAATATGGAGTAGCACTAGTAGGCATTCTAATACTAGTTCGGTATTCCCACAAGGTAGGGTTTAATTGTAAGTGCCAATCCTTAACAACATCATTAACAGTTTTCTTCAAGGTCTTCATGATAGTCATATTAGATGATTTTGCTTGATCATTTCCTTGAGGGTAGTAAGGTATAGAGAAATGATGTTGGATGTAGAATTGGCTGCAAAGTTCTCAAACATCTTGGTTTTTAAAATGTGTTCAATTATTTATGATAATGGCTTGAGGAACACCATAGCAGCAAATTAGGTAGTTTAAGATGAATTTGGATATCTATTTTCCTATGATATAGATCATTAGGATGGCTTCTATTTACTTCATAAAATACTTAGTGGCATTAAATATGAATTTGTGGTCATTGGATGAGGTAGGTGTTATTTTCCCAATGAGATCAAACCCCCATTGCGAGAAAGGCCATGGTGTAGTAATAGGTCAAATCTCTTGAGCTAGAGCATGAATGAGGTCCCCATGTTGCTAACATTGTAAATACTTCTTCACAAACTAATTAACCTCCAGTTCCATAGTAGGCCAATAGTATCCCATTCTAAGAAACTTCCTAGCCAAGGTAATGCCACTCAAATGTGATATACAAATGCCTTAATGTACCTCTTTGAAGGAAATTAAAGCTTCGTCTTTGTTAAGACACCTTAATAATGTTGTATCAAGACTTCTCTGAAAAAGGGTATTGCCAATGATGACGAAGCATGAGGATCGACAAATGAATGTCTTGTGAAGGTTATTAGTGAGGTCAAATGGAAGGATACCCTCATGAAGGTAAAGGTAGATGTAATGATTGATGAGCCTAGTTTTTAGTCTAATTTTGGGTAGAATCTATAGTTTATTTGCTAATAGATGTCATGGAATTTAATGACTAAATGTTGGTATTGGCATAATGTTTCCCTTAAACCATTGACATTTGATATTATCCTATCTCTGCAAGCTTTAATGACATTTGGAATAATATGTGGGTTATCTATATTGATTTTGCATGTGATTAATGAATGTTTCTTAGAGTGGTTATAGATGTGTAGTTATTATGCCTACTAAATTTTCTGTGCAAATTTAATGAGCTAAGTTGAGGAAGACATCGCCAGCTAGGCATGCACCATAACGTCAAGCTGAGGAATCACTCCAAGTCAAAGGAAGCTAGCAGCAAAAGATTCTTTATGCAACTGAACGTAACCACCTTGTAGTGGACCTTAATGATCGAGAATGCATGGGTGTTACTAGTGTGCTGGATTTGCTCTTGGACTTGCATGTTTGACTAGATTCCATGCATGTGTAACCGCTTTTGCTCCACTTTCCCCTATTTTCCCTAAATGGCGTCCTCCCAGTTGTGGAGTTGACTACCTTGTTTAGCTATAGTATAAATAATGATTTGATGCTCCTTCTTCAAGATGTTGTACAATTTGATATTGTACTCTCATTCTCTAGTTTTAGTAATACAAATACATTACTCTTTTTGTATGCATGATTTATAGTGAATGAAATAAAGTTTTGAGTTCGATCATTTGAGTTCTTATTAGTTTAGAGGATACTTATCCAAGGGGGGCCACTTGGTGAGTAATCCATCTTCTTAGTTTAGCATTAGTTTAGTATTACTTGTTGTTTAGTGCTTAGTTAGAAATCTAGCATCGACTATTCATGCAGCCACTAGAATTCCATTATGTGACTATTCCTGTAGCCAAAGTAGACATAGTAGTTTCCTATTTGTTGCTAAGATTTTCATTCTTGTTTTTCATTTCAGCTTAGCATAGTTGTTGGTTGATGTTTAGCACTTGCTTCTTTTCTTTCCAAGCAATTTACTTATAGCATTGTGTTTCTTAGCTGTAGAATGCAATGGCTACTTTGAATTCCTAGTGCACATACTGTGCTGACCCATTTCAAGTTCACATCCCTAGGTTGACAAGTTAAATGCACCTTCATGATGATTGAAATAGCTATTCAGGTCAGATGTCCAATCATTGAATCATGGTTGTAAAGGCTTAGTTATTAAATCATTGTAGGAGGCCAACATTTTTGGCGCTGTTGTTAGGGATGGTGTCAAGCTAAGGATTATTTTGGAGTCATTGGTAGTTTTTCTTGCTCTCGTGTTTCTGGAAGTTGTTCTTAGCATATCATTATTTAGGAAGTAATGAACCCCCTTATTCTTTACCAATTCTTTGTGTGAGCTGACTGATAGTGAGTGATACCGCATGCATAGAGGAAGGAGGAGGGATGCTTATGGAATATTTCTTCCTAATAATCCTCATCCATTCCAGCTAGTTGAATATCAAAATCTACCAGAAGAAGAGGAAGAAGAAGATCGACACCACTTTGTTGATGCATATCTTGATCTGACTGGCTCTAAAGTTTCCTCTAAAGATCAAAATCAGCTTGAGAATCCCTTTGTCTTGGAACCACATCAAGTAGGCATGGGTGATGCAAATAGGAATAAACAAAACCAACTAGCTTTTCCTTTCCCCATTGCCCATAAAAATGAAGTTGACAACATCAAGAACATTCTCACCTCAATACTCCCCAAGTTTTATGGACTTGGAATAGAAGTCCTGATACCTTCTTATTTGAGTTAGACATACTCTATAGGAGTTATGATTATACTACTGATGCCCATAGGCTTAAGTTATTTCCCACCACTTTGAAAGAGGCTACATTAAGATGGTTCATGAACCTAGGCATAGATACTGTGGAAACTTGGGAAGACATGAAGACAAAATTCCTTGAGAAATACAAGGAATACTGTAGGGGTAGTGACATGAGAGGGGGTGACATTTTTTAGGATGCAACAGAAGGAAGATGAGAGCTTGGAAGACTACATTGCAAAGTTTTTGCTTTGCTTGAAAAAATATCCACACCATGCACTTAATGAGGACTCACAAAAGTCGCTTTTCCTGAGAGGAATTAATGACATCTATACTTATGCCTTGGACCTCATGGCAGGAGGAGATATCTCCCAAGTTCCTTGGGAGGATATCAAGAAAACATGCTAGAATTACTCTAGGGAAGCTTCAAAGAAAGGGAAAGCTTATCAATCTTCCATGGGTAAGTCAACTACCAGTGGAGTTTCAAGAATGGAGATCACTCATTTACTGGTTGACTTCAAATAGGACATTATCAACAATCTAGCTACTCAGCTAGATACATTTCAAGTCAAGAAGAAGCAAGAGGAGGTAGAGACAATATTGACAGAGTATTCCCTCACTATAGAAAAAAGAAGAAGGATTGCAGATGCAAGATGGTAGCTAACCTTGAAAGCAAGCAGATTCCACCTGAATTCAAGCCAATTCAAATTAAAGAAGACCAAGTCTACTATGTTGCACAAAGGAAGCCTTGGGCTCCAAGACAAGGTATGCCACCAAATCCACTATCTTATGTTGGGCCATATTTTAACTCTTATCCATCTGGTAACCAATGGAAACCCCCATATCCACCCAGTTATGGAGGATATCCACCACAGCCTTGGAGTAACCCTCCAAATGCTTGGCATAGTCATTAGAGTTCTCCACCCCAGTGGCAACAACCTCAGGGAAATTGACAACAATTTCAAGGGCACTAGCAACCACCTCTAAGAAATTGGCAGCAAACAAATCAATGGAGAGGAGGACAACAATGGCCTACCCAGAAAACCAGCTACATGCAGCCACCTTCTTAGCCCAACAACCTGCTATAATGCCTCCACCTTCTAATCCAAGCTCAAATGCACCTAAACCCACTCAACTACCAACTTAGCCCACACCCAATCCAAATAACAAACTACAATAGCAGCCTACATACTTTGTTGATTCAAATCAATTCCTTACATATGTTGTGCATGTAAGTGACATCCACCTGCATTCAGGAACTACTCTACCAGTCCCTTCCAATCCCATTATCACTGAACTTCCTGTGGAAGAGGAAGAGGAGCCTCTGAATGATCCCATTCCGCTAAATGCATCTAAAAATCATGAACTAGTTCAAGTCAAGCATACTGAACAAGAACCACCATTACATGTAAGTGACATCCACCTACATTCAGGAACTACTCTACCAGTCCCTTCCAAGCCCATTATCACTGAACTTCCTGTGGAAGAGGAAGAGGAGCCTCTGAATGATCCCATTCAACCAAATGCATCTAAAAATCATGAACTAGTTCAAGTCAAGCATATTGAACAAGAACCACCATTCCCTCAGAGGTTGGAAGTTTCCAAGAAGAAAGAAGAAAAGGAGGATACCACTTTTAACATCTTGGATCAGCTAAAGCATATATGTGTTTAGATACCCCTATTTCAAGCCATAAAGGATGTTCCAATCTATGACAAAGCTATCAAGGAAGCCTATCTCAAGAAGCCAGGAAGGAAGAAGAGAGACCCAACTATAGTTCATGTGGTGGGCTAGCTAGATGACATCATGTTGGGAAAAGTGACTATTCCCAAGTATAATGACCTAGACAGTCTTGTGGTAGTAGTTGTCATAAATGGGTCAAAGTAAAGAATGCTCTGATTGATTTAGGGGCAGCAATAAATGTAATGACCAAGGACATCCTGCAACAACTAAACATTGCAAGCATGAGATCTACTCCTACTGTCCTATAGCTTGTTGATAGCTCTACTATTAAGCTTGATGCTGTACTGGAGGATCTTGTGGTTGTTCCAGACTCCTGGGAGTACCCAACAGATTTTATGATTCTTTCTCCTAAGGCTACACTAGGCGGGTATCCCATTATTCTTGAAAGGTGCAAATGCATACATTGGATGTCAATTAGGTGACATGACCATTTCAGATGGGAGGAGTACTAAAAATTTTGTTCTTTATCCACCTGCTCAGTCATCTCATGATGAAGATGATTCGATATGGCCACAAGTTGGTGAAGAGGCTGAGGAAGTTAATTCTGTAGCACAACTCATGATGCTAGGAAGAAGCTCTTTCATGTAGCTCCAGGATGAGGATGAAGTATTGACTAACATCATTCATAATCATTATGAAGTGGACAGAGCATCATCCTCTCATCCTGCTAATTCGATCAAGACACTTCTGCCTAATCCTCTTGCAACCACTCTTCTTGTAAACATTCTTCCTACAACCACTTTTCCTATGGACATTCTTCTTGTAGCCACTGTTCCTGTAGATAGATTCCCTATAGCAATAGGTATGTCCCATACATTCCTACCATATGAACTAAAGGTACCTTGTGTTAATGAAGCAACCATGATAGAATTAACTACACAAGTCCAGGTGTCAGAGGGAAACTATCTGAATGTTAATAGCAAATTGAATAAAGAGCAGCAATTGTTATTGACAAACCTATTAAGGACCCATCAACATGCATTTGCATGGGATTATCATGATATGAAGGGATTGGATCCTAAAATTTGTACCCACATAATTTATATTAGAGATTATTTCACTCCAGTAAGACAACCACAAAGAATGATTAACCCTGCACTAAGAGAAATTGTGAAAGGAGAATTGTAGAAATTACTAGATGCAGGATTTATCTACCCCATTTTAGATATTCAGTGGGTATCTCCATTAGTCATTGTGCCCAAGAAAGAATGGAAATGGTGAGTTTGTGTTGATTATAGGGAACTTAATGCTGCCACCAAGAAGGATCACTTCCCTCTACCCTTTATTGATCAAGTTTTGGATACACTTGCAGGAAAGAAATGTTTCTCTTTTCTAGATGGATTTAGCAGCTATAACTAGATCCAAATTGCACTACAGGGCCAAGAGACAACCACCTTTACTTGTCCATGGGGGACCTATGCCTATTCGGTACTCCCATTTGGCTTTTGCAATGCACCTACAACTTTCCAAAGGGCAGCCATTAGCATATTCTTAGACATTTCTCATGATTGCATGGAGATTTATATGGATGACTTCACTACTTATGGTGTTGATTTTAATCAAGCATTGGAAAATCTCAAGAGATTCCTACAGAGACATGAAGACCAAAACTTGTCCTTAAATAGTGAAAAGTGCTTCATGATGATGCAAGAAGGTGTAGTTTTTGGCCACTATATCTCCCACAAGGGAATCCAAGTTGATCCTGCAAAGATTGAGGTAATCACAAGTCTGCCTACACCTGCAAAATAGAAGGATGTTAGAAGTTTCTTGGATCATGCAAGATATTATAGGCGATTCATCAAGGATTGCAACAAGGTAGCAGCACCATTGTATACACTTCTCACTAAAGATGCTAAATTTCAGTGGACTGAAGCTTGTGACAAGGCATTTTCTGGCTTGAAGGCAACTTTGACTCATGGCCTTGTACTCAAGGGACCCAATTGGTAGCTTCCTTTCCACATCCACACTGATGCATTGGATTATATATACCATAGGAGTGGTCTTAGGACAAAAAGAGGGAGCTATTGAAAATGCCATTTACTTTGTCAGCAAAAATTTGCAAGGATCTGAATTCAATTATACAGTAACAAAGAAAGAGATGCTAGCAGTAATCTATGCATTGAACAAGTTCAAACATTACATAATGGGCTACCAAATATTTGTGCACACTGATCATGCAGCCATTAGGTATCTCATGAATAAACCTTTGATCATAGGTAGATTGGCAAGATGGTTATTGTTGATGTAGGAGTTTGATATAACCATTGTGGATAAGCTAGGGAAGGCCAATGTTGTTGCAAATTTTCTTTCAAGGCTAACTACATCAGAAGATAATCAATCCATAGATGGCTCTTTTCCTGACGAGCATCTATTCTCTCTTAGTGTACAAACACCCTAGTATGCTGATATAGCCAATTACTTGGTCATAGGTAGAGTTCCTTCTCACTTCTCCTTGCAAGAGAAAAGGGCACTCATTGAAAAATATTTTCCTTTCTCTTGGATTGTTGGATGTTTGTTTTATATTGGACCGGACCATGTCATGAGAAGATGTGTGAGAGAAGATGAGACATATGACATTTTGCATGCATGTCACAATGAACCATGTGGAGGACACTTTGCAGCCAAGAGGACAACAATGAAGATTTTGAACAAAGGGTATTACTAGCCAACACTCCACAAGGATGCAGGAAGGTATACCAAAAAATGTGATAGATGTCAAAGAATGGGAAAACCAACCAGATCTGATGAGATGCCACTGTGCCATGAGGTAGTAATAACTCCCTTTAACAAGTGGGGATTGGATTTTGTGGGGCCAATTGACCCTCCATCAAATGGTAAGTCTTATATATTGGTATGCACTGATTATGTAACAAAATGGGTAGAAGTTAAGGTCATGAAGCATGCAAGAGATAATAAGGTTGTAGATTTTCTTTATGAGGAGATTTTCACAAGATATGGAGTCCCAAGAGAAATAGTGATTGATCAAGGAGCTCAATTCACATCAACTCTTGTTGCAACACTAGTTAATGAGTACAACATAAGGCACAATAAATTTACTCCCTATCACCCCCAGGCTACTTGTCAAGTTGAGGTGACAAACAGAGAAATTAAAGCCATTCTGACTAAAACAGTAGCTATCCATAGGAAGGATTGGGAAAATAGATTACCAGAAGTTGTTTGGGCCTATATGACAACATGGAAAACAACTACAAGCTTCACCCCATTTGAGTTGCTGTATGGAAAGACAACTATGATGCCCATTGAATTTGAATATAAGACTTTGCGAACTACAATGGATTTAGGGATGGATATTTCTGAAGGAAAGAGAGAAAGAATCATGCAACTAAATGCTTTGGATTAAATAAGAAGAGCAACCCTACAACATAAATAAGTAGTGCAGAATCAGAGAATCAAGTGGCATGACAAATTTATTAAGGATAAGAAGTTCAAACCAGGAGATTGGGCCTTGCTCTATGATTCAAGATACCAAGACAATGGAGGAAAATTGCAGACAAAGTGGCTAAGACCATATGAAGTTGCTAAGGTCTTTCCTAATGGAGTTGTTCAGCTCACCACCATTGACCCTGTCAGGTTCAAATTACTTGCCAACGGTCATCACCTCAGATTATACCACAAGCCAACTTCTAAAGAATATTTCATGGAACAATTCACTCAACATTCAACACCCGAGCTTCCTGCAGCCGAAGGTAGCAAACTTAGTGCCCCTCCTTCTGACTAACTGAGGTACATACTTTTCATAATAAAGACTTTCACTTGCGTGGAAGTCCATTTCTTCATCATCTGACCATCCACCCATCCATCACCACCTTTCTCTCTCTTCCATCACTTCATTCCACCTCACCTCATTCCACTTCATCTTCATTTATTACTCAATTTATTTTCCAAAAAGGCGAGCGTTACTTTATCTACGATCTTTGCAGAAAATCTTCCACATATTCAGGTATGTGTGCATTAATTGCTATCTTTAATCATCTTTTAAGTGCATTCATTTAATCACTATACGTTAGTATAGATGTTCACATAAATTCCATCATTACTCATTGATCACCACTCCCATCTCACATGTGCGGACACATGTCCAAATTTAGGTTAGGGGGAGGGGAACAAAAAAGTTGCAAATATTTTGTGAATTTATTGCCCATGTGTCAATTCATACTAGGCTACGTCAAAAAATTTAAAATGAGTTGATTTGAAATTCGAGTGAGAGGATGGCTTGCATGTGTGAAGTGATAATAACTACAACCACCATTTCTTCCTATCATAATTCCCTTTATCACTCCTTTCTTGCCATTATTGACCCTATCAAAATCTTGAGTTGAAGAGCCACAATTGCAAAATAAAAGAAAGGAAATTCAGTTGACAGTGGCACTAGAAATTTAGTAGGTTGGTACTAGAATTTAGCAGATACTGCAGGAAAGTGTATTTGATTTTCATACGGGAATTACAAGAAAGAAGGGGAATTGCAAAAAAATTGTAGAGCATTTGTTTGATTGTAGACAATGGGAGGTGGGTTAATTCAAAATGAACCCACGGTGCATGATATTTTACTGTAGGATGCACAATGCCTGGCTAAATTTCAAAATTGTGGATGGACAGATTAATTTTTGAAGTTGGATGCTTTTGATGAAGGCATTTCCCTCAAATTTTCCCAGACATTTTTAGAAGGCAAAGCCACAATAAAAGGGTTGGAAGTTGTGGCAACAAAAGAAAAAATTGCAGAGGTTACATGGTTACTTGCTGATGGCAAAAATTACCCTACTTCTAGAGATGCCAGGTCAACTAGGGCTGAATTCACAGAGCCAAACGACCCCCCATTGAGCATAGACAAACATGGCACAAAAAGAATGTCTCTTCCCAATCCATGGAAGCAGATAGCTATGTATGTTATCAAATACATCACTTGTGAGGGTCGCCAGTCAAACTTGCATTCTGTCCACTTCAAGCTTTTGAATGACATGAGGCACGAAAGAAGGATGAATGTGCCTAACGTGTTGTACAATCTTCTCTCAATCACGACAACCAAGACCCAAAAAGGTAGGGATAATTCTATTTCCCACCATTGCCTAATTAAATTGCTAGTTGAAAATTCTTTGCATGATGTATTTGGAATGACTTGGGCAGAGTTTATCAATGTTGATCAATGTTATCATTGGGAAGAGTTTATCAATGTTGAGCACTTGCCACCTAGGGCTTTGCCTCAATCCCGTAGGTCTAGCAGGAGAGTAAGCATGACTAAAGCCATTCCTAGTGCTTCAACCTATGGTGCTGGCTCTAGTGTGAATCCTCCTGCAGCAGAAGAAACCATAGAAATTAGTTCTTCTAGAATAGAGCACTCAAAAAAGGAAAGCTCTTCCTCAGATTTTGATGATAAAGTTCCACTTGAAACCCTCATGAAAACTAGGGCACAATAGAGATAAGTAGAAACGAGAAAAAGGGAAGGCTAAAACACAGCCTATAGAAATAAAAGTGCCAATTTCTAAGAAGAGGAAGGTTGATACTATTCATCTTGCAGCCAAAGAAAAACATGAGAAACCTCCTAGGAAATCAAGACCGGCCGGGCCTGCGATTGGTACACCTCCACTAGAAATTCCTAAACCTGGTGAGACTTCACATGAGGACCTTGAAGCTCCAATGGAGTAGGAGAATATTGAAGAAGAAGACATATTTAAGAGAGCAACAAATATAACACTAGCCGATCTTGCTAACATTGCAAAAGAATTGGAGGAAAATCAGGACTTCTTGTAGCATGAGCAAGAGGTCTTGCAGCATGAGTAAGAAGTCTCGTAGCAACAGTCAGAATCAGAGCAGGAGTTCCTACGGCCACAACGAGAGCAAGAACAAGAGTCCCTGCAGCAAAAGGAAGAAGAAACAACACCTTTGCAGCTTGAGATAACTGGATAGCCTGATTCCATACATATAGTGCCATATAAGGAGCCCCCACCAAAAATACTGGTAGGAATCCATAATCCTCCTGATTTTACACTACATACAACAATTTTAAATTTATGGAAAGAAATACAAATAAGAGAGGAAGAATGGAAAAAGGAAAAACAAAAATTGGAGGAAATGCAAAAGAGGGATGAAGAAATTGAGGATAAAAATGTTGAAATTGCCACCCTGAAGCAAAGGGTAGATGATATGGTAGCTTTGGCGCTAAATGTTCTGGAATGTAGAGACCCTCCAAGGGTCTATGCTTTGCTCCTAAAGGAAAAGTATCTCTCCTTTAAGCTATCAAGATTTTCCTCAGGTTTGAATCCTTCTAGTGACACCCCCATTAAACTCTTCAATGCTTATAGGATTGCCTCACCTGAAATGAAGAATTTTCTATGTGAATTTTATTTACATAATTATGTTGTCAAAAAGACCATGATTGGAATTCGTTGTTGTATGTTGGGGATATTCAATTGAGAGCATTCATGTCTTGGGTAAAAAATGAGATTAGTTGGGGATAGCAACATAGTGCTTATAAACAATTGGAGTTTGATATCCCTCTACATGTTAGAGTTGAATCGAGCAACCCAAGGGAAATTTACAAAGAATGGCATAGAATGCTGCTCAGACCAAGTTATGGCAATATGATTATGCCTTGGATTGAGGCAGTTTACAATGAGTATGAGGTAAAGACAACAACAAAGGAGGAGACCATGAGGATATGTTTATCACATAGATGGAATAGTTTGACTAATGAGTTGAAACAAGATGAGCCTCATTCTATCCACAATTATGCTGCAACACTAAAAAGAATTGAGAGGTATATTGAGATTGGGAGAACATAGGGGCGACTTTGGCTTCCCCTAACTTTTCAGCCACCCATGCTCATGTGGTCCGTGCCAAACTCCAGATTTTACCAGTTTGATGTTGCTGTAGAGAAGAGATGGAATAGGTTTGACAGATTGGGAGAATTCTATTGGGACCTTGACTCACATACTACAACCACTGATGTTGAACAACTCTCAGTTCCAAATTTCAGAGCTTTGACCAAGCAAAAGAATAACTCTTCCCCTACTAAAGGACTAGCAAAACGTTAGGTTCGGGGGGGGGGTGATGAGCCTAGTTTTTGGTCTAATTTTGGGTAGAATCTATAGTCTATTTGCTAATAGATGTCATGGACTTTAATGACTAAATGTTAGTATCGGCATAATGTTTCCCTCAAACCATTGACATTTGATATTATCCTATCTCTGCAAGCTTTAATGACATTTGGCATAATATGTGGGTTATCTATATTGATTTTGCATGTGATTAATGAATGTTTCTTAGAGTGGTTATAGATGTGCAGTTATTATGCATACTGACTTTGCCATGTAGATTTAATGAGCTAAGTTGAGGAAGACACCACCAGCTGGGCATACACCATAACGTCCAGCTGAGGAATCGTTCCAAGTCAAAGGCAACAGACAACAAAAGATTCTTCATGCAACTAAACGTAACCACCTTATAGTGGACCTTAATGATCGAGCATGCATGGGCATTACTGCTATGCTAGATTTTCACTTGGACTTGCATGTCTAACTGGATTCCATGCATGCGTAACCGTCTTCACTCCACTTTCCCCTGTTTTCCCTAAATGGCATCCTCCCAATCGTGGAGTTGACTGCCTTGTTTAACTGTAGTATAAATAATGATTTGATGCTCCTTCTTCAAGAGGTTGCATGATTTGATATTGTACTCTCATTCTCCAATTTCAGTAATACAAATACATTACTCTTTTTGTATGCATGATTTACAGTGAATGAAATAAAGTTTTGAGTTTGAGCATCTGAGTTCTTATTAGTTTAGAGGATACTTATCTAAGGGGGCCCACTTTGTGAGTAATCCATCTTCTTAGTTTAGAATTAGTTTAGTATTACTTGATTTGTTTAGTGCTTAGTTAGAAATTTGGCATCGATTGTTCCTACAACCACTAGAATTCCATTATGTGACTGTTCCTGCAGCCAAAGTAGACAGAGTAGTTTCCTATTTGTTGCTCAGATTTTCATTCTTGTTCTGCATTTTAGCTTAGCATAGTTGTTGGTTTATGTTTAGTACTTGCTTCATTTCTTTCCAAGCAATTTACTTTCAACATTGTGTTTCTTAGTTGTAGAATGCAATGGTTACTTTGAATTCTTAGTGCATATACTATGCTAACCCATTTCAAGTTCATGTCCCTGGGTTGACAAGTTAAATGCACCTTCATGATGATTGAAATAGCTATTTAGGTTAGATGTCCAATCACTGAATCATGGTTGTAAAGGCTTAGTTATTAAATCATTGTAGGAGGTCAACAATGATACCAAGGGGAACCAAGATAAATAATTTTGCACACAAATTCCAATTTAGGGATGTCAAAAGCTCATATGAGAAGCTGCTCCACAAGGAATCCACATTTTAGGCTATTATGTGACATGTCCAGTAAAGATCTGATGGTTTCCATGGCATCCACAGCTTTGTTGTTGACTCTTAGAATTTTCTCAAAAGTGATGTCTATGAAATACTCCTTAAAGTTATCCACCATTATTTTGAAAGGCATCAACTTATCATCCTTCATTTGGTAATCGTCATTGACTTGTCTAACCACTAGTTAGGAATCCTTGTAGACCCGGAGTTCCTAGATCTACCACTGAATTGTCATTTTTAGCCTTGTGATGAGAGCCTCGTACTCTACTATGTTGTTTGTGCATGAAAAAGCTAGTCTATATGATTTTGGAATTTAATCACCTTGAGGGGTGATGAATAATATTCCTACCCCATATTTGTGCTACATATGGGAACCATCAAAGTATAGCTTCTACTAATTTGTTGAGTGTGAATACTACTTCAGTTGGAAATTTGAATACCAATAGGTTATCAACATATATTGGACACATGGAATGTATGTATATGTATACATATGCATATCAACAATAGACTGTATGCATGAAGGGACACACACATGAGAGTATTGTTGCCTATATTTCACCTACAGTTTAAATAAGGCAAGAAAATCAAATGTTAGATCTTCAGAGGGAAATTGAACATTCACACGAGGGAAAAGAATCTACATCTGTTGCTATGTCACGGGGAACTTAGTGGGAGAAACTGCCCTAGGGAGATTCGGCATGAAAATCATCTAAGGAGAAAGTCGACAGGACATTCCTGAGGTCTCGCTGACTAGCAAGGGTTCCATTAGGTCCGAATGCTTCAAACCAGGGATCCTATCGACGCGAGATCTCTTTTGGCATATAGTCTCCCCGACTCCTAATGTATCGCCGAAGTATGAGGAGCCTCAGATGGAGAGATGCTTTCAGCATAAGAAGGTGGGCTTCGCTAGGAGGTCTTAGTGAAGGAAAAAGTCTCGCCAAAAGAAAGGGAAGGGACCTCGATATGGTTGTCTTCGGTAGGAGTCCTGCCAACACAAAAGAACCCCTCTGTATGACTAAGGGACTTCACCGGGATGTCTCCCCGACTCATAATGTCTCACCGAGATTAGAGCTCGACAAAAGGTGAAGGGCTCGACAAAAGGTCTCGGCGAACGGAGACGGTCTTGCCGATCAAGGGAGGCCTCACCAAAAAATGAAAGGGCTCACCAACAGTTGAAGATATCACCATGAGGTCCTGCCGACACCGGGAAGTCTTGGCGACATAGAAAGTGTCATCGGCAAAGGTCTTACCGACCAGTGGAGCCTCCAAAATAAAAAAGGAGTTTTCCAAAGGGAAGGGGTTTCTACGTGATGTCTTGGCGAACTGGGGGGATCTTTCTGACATGGATTGCCTTCAGTACAGTGTTGTGTTTTCGCCCTAAGGTTTCCCCAAAGTGAAGATGTCTCCCTGAACGAAGGAGAAATAAACGCATCGTTGGCAGGATGGAGGTTATCACCAAGAGGTCTGGCCGAAGGAGTAGAGTCATACCAAGAGGAATGCTCTCTACATAGGTTGAAGCCTTCGCCAGGATGTCACGCCGATCTGTGGGGGGTCTCGCAGAAAGGATAGCCTTCGGTGTATGTCAACAGACTTCGTTAAGAGGTCTTACCGATTATAGAAGGTCTCCCCGACAATCACTCTTGAAGCGGCATCGGAAAAGGAGGCGGGCTTCAGAATAATGTCATACCAAAGTGTGAGTGTCTTAGCGACAGGAAACAGATCCCGCCAAAGGACAAAGCGTTCGGGTATGGTCTCAGCGACCCGTTAAAGTCTCACCGATAAGAAGACCTTCGGTGTAGCATTCTAAGTCGGAGAGAAGTCTCCCCGACTCATGATGTCTTACTGATAAGTGAATGACTTGGCGGAGGATGGATTCTTCAGCTTAGGTGGGTGCCTTCGGCAGGATGTCTTACCAACATCACGTGGTCTCAGTGACAGAGGAGAAATTAGTATGACCGGTGGGCTGCGCCAGGATGTCTTCCCGACTTACCATGGTCTTGCCGAAAGAAATAGAGAGAATCCAACATAATGTATTGCTAAAGTATGGAGGTCACTAAGAAAGCCAGCGGTCCTGCCAATGAAGTCATGTTGATGTGAGGTCTGGCCGATAGAATAGAGTCTTGGCGAATGGGAAAGATCTTTGGTGTAATACGTGAGGCAAGGGGAAGTCTACAAAATGTCTCGGTGATCAAGGAAGTCTTAGCGAAACAAAGGGGAGCTCGGGAAAAATGAGGAGTTTGGTATATGGTCTTACTGAAGGAAAAGGGGAGCCCGATAGAGTGAAATAAATTCGGGGTGATATCAATAAGCTCTTGCCGAAATGATAAGGGGGTTCTCGGGGTAACGTTTTGCCTTTGGTAAATCGTCTCACTGACAATTGGTTGTCTTGGTGACCATAGAGGCAACATTAGTATGAATTTTGAAGCTCGATAAGGACTCTCATTGATGTTTCCACGTCGTGTCGATAGCTTCAGAGGGACAGGATCACATTGGTGAGACACTTACAGTGTCTCGCCGAGATGCAATTTTGACTAAACGAGCTTTTGACCAGAGGGGAGTCTGCGTGTAGTGTGCCTAGCCAATCAAGGAGAGCTACGGGTGAATCGTTGGCAGCTTGACCAGTGCCAAGAGAATCAACAAAATGAGAACCAACGTGTATCTGTTATGGACTTAAGACCATTCAAGGTGCTCAATAGGGGGATTCAGTAGGTGGACATAAGGACCAGAAGTAAATACACCCGGTAGCTTCAAAAGATCTAAGGGGTTTCTCCAGGTAGTAGTTTTTCACCGACACACACAACAAGAACACACAGGGGTGCATCATTTAATTCAATCAAAAGATCTTAAGATAGATTTTTTCTGAGACCGATATTTTGTAAGCCCTAGGGGGCCGACACAGTCTGATATATAAGGAATTTTTTGCCTTTTTGTAAATAGTTCGAATAATACACTCTGAGGAGTTAGTGATTTTTGTGAATCCTTTCTCAACAAATGTATATTTTGTAACTCAACTGAAATCTGGAATGTAGAACAGAGCTCACCTTGAAAACAAGTACTAATGCTCTTTCCACTCTCATTTTTTGTATGTTAGCTTATGTATGTATTTCTTTAACAGTGTTCTTCTAAATCTGTATTCATACCACAAAGCTGTGAAGTTTGTTTCTTCCTTCTTGAGATATGTATGTAGATCAAACCTGTCAAGAGTGATGCATAAGTCTAATGGGGTCATGTTGAGTAAGTAAAGCAGCCGCAGTCTAGTTTTCTCAGTGTGTTTGCATCTTGTTTTCATTTTCCTGATTTCTTATCAACTCGGTGTATCACCATAGGAATAGTTCAGTATAGTTTCATTTTGTATGCATTTCTTCTCCCTTTACCTCACAAAGATCAATAGTTTAGGTGATACCCAAAGGAAGCTGGCCTTCTCCAGAGGTTCACTCCAATCTCAGGTGACCCATAGCCTTGGAGTGATCAATGTTTCACTAGAAAGCTCAATTTTTATGACTTTGCATAGGGTGCATTTCTAGGTGACAACGGTTTACGCTTAGGTGGGACATCGAACTAGATTGAGCTATTTGGTTTAGTATGCAACCCGATTGAATTTCAGACTTTAGAGAAGTCCTTTGACATACTTAGCGACTCCATAAGAGGAAATAACTATAGAAATCAACGCCTTCTACAGTTTATGAGAAAAGTTCAGACAAGAGGCAGCTTGGGTCCCTTCGAATATTTGCAGTTGTCACCACCGAGAAGAAAAGGTAGAGCAACAGAAAAAAGTGGAACAATAATTATCTATTCTAGAACTTAGTCTACTCCTCCATCAGTGGGATCTCATTTTGGTATACAAGTAAATCCAATTCAGCTACCTCCAATGGCTGCTCCAAGGAATCAACCCTTTGTCGCTTTCAATAGAGGTAGCCCCTTAAATTTGGCACAGCACAACAACATCCCAATGGCAGCCTTGAAAAGTCTGCCAACTTTCACAGCGGAGGATCAAACTACTCCCATTGAACATATGAGAGATGTGGCTTCGTTATGTGGAGTCCATCACATAACCCAAGAGGATGTTGCAGTAAGATTACTAGCTGCTTCACTAAAAGGAAGAGCTGTGCAATGGTATAGAGGCCTAGCAGTCGGTTCAATTGCAACATGGGACGAATTTGGAGACAAGTTGCATAAATAGTTTCAAGACAGGTTTGACAACTTGTCTCTATTAGAACAATTGACTACAATTAAGAGGGCTCCACAAGAGCAGATGAATGACTTCAACTTCAGATTGCAGAGAACCTGGGATAGAATCCTTGCAACGGTGAGGCCAACTCTAGAATACGCATTTTTATACTTTTTGAGGGCTCTGAACATCGATATAGCTGTCATGATACAATCAATGGGAGGGGTCTCTCTACCAAATGCCTTTGAAATAGCTATTAGAGCCGAAAACAACTTAATACAAGCTGGTAAGCTTTCTCCCAGGCCACCAATGCCAATATTTCTAGAAATTCATGCAAACATCCCTTTGCAAATACCTCCTTTCACACCTTTACCAGCTGTACCAACGCTACCAGCTGCTGTTCCAGCCGTTGATAGATAAGAGAGTGTTGCTTCAGGCTCATCACAAGATTTACAAGAGATCAAAAGTCTTTTACAAACTTTTGGTAACAAGTTGGTGAACTTGGAAAAGCAATAGACCTATTCTAGGCCCTATCAACAGCAGAGTCAGGCCTCAGGTCATCCCTTCCAAGGCCAGCAACAACAATTCCAAGGGAATAGACAATAGTATTAGGGTAATTATCAGGGCCCAAGACAGAATGTGAACACAAGGCCTTTTCAGGCCTATGCTCCAGCCCCTGTTAGTGCGACCAAGGAGTTGGTTCCTACCCAAAACAACTTAGCAACAAACTATGAGTGGTGTTACCTTTGTAACCAACCTCATAATCAGGCCACTTGCTCAAATGGACTAATCAATCAGGCCCTTATGGTACAAAATTCTTCAAGTTCACAGCAGAGTGCATGCAATGATGCATCTTCACAACATCAGGACCAATTCAGCAATGATACAACCCTACTTAACTGGCAAGGTCAAGAATTTTGTGGGTTGAATGAAGATAGCTCTCCAGTTGTAGCTAATACCAGGGCAAAGAAGAGAGTTTTTGAGCTTAGTCAAGTGGTTGAAAAAGGAAAGACAACCACTATAGAACCATCTACATCTCGGCGGCTCTTGTTTGGCAAAGAAATCAGCAACTCCCAAACAAGGAACAGTCACACCCGCAAGCTGATCATACTAGTATAAAGGTACATCCTAAAGTAAATCTAATTGTACCTTATTATATCCTTGATAGCATGAAAAAAATGAATGTTACAATGTCCATGTGGGACTCATTATCCATCCCAGGTCAAAAGGATATGTTACAGTCAGCCCTGTCAAGTTTGAAAATATCTGATGAATCTGAGCCCCCAATAAGTTAGGTTAGAGCTGTGCTAACAAATAATTCTTAGGGAAATGATCACCAGCCTTGCAGGGAGATTGAAAAAGGAGTTAAACCACCTCCTTTTTATGTGTTAGTGATTATTGGTGATAGATTAGTTCATAACTGTATGGTAGATAGTGGAGCTAGCAGCTCCGTGATGCCAAAACATATTGCTGACAAACTTGGACTAAAATACCAGCCTTTAGAGAAATGAGTGATCCAATTGGATGGTACTTCGGTTAATACTTTGGGTATTATCAAGGATTTGAATCTCACCCTCCATGCTTGTCCAAAGTTTTTAGTTCCTCAAGACATATGTGTCATAGACCTTCCACCTTTCTTTTCCTTGTGTTTATCTAGAGACTTTACAGCCAAGATAGGTGGTTATGTATTAGCTGATTGGTCACATATGTTATTTAGAATAAGATATGGAACCAAGGTTACCATTAAATCTGAAATATTGGCTAAGGATCACATTGAACCATATAACCCAAGTCCCTTTAATGTTGTTCCTACTGCTGCAGACACAAATTGTGTCGTTCTTTCTGACAATGAACTAGCTGCTGCTCAAGAAATCCAATCAGAAGCCATTCCTGAAGTGCTACTGCATGAATGGGCAATTGAAAATGTATTGGACAGTCCTGAGAACCTCATTCAAGATGTTGGTATGGGCAACTATGTCATTCTTGAGCCTGACACAGAGATTCCAAACCTGGAGAAAGATGCAGATCAGTTGTTGTAGCCATTAAGTGAACTTTGGGAGATGTTCTTCGATGGTTCTAAAAGTAAGAATGGAGCAGGAGGAGGTGCGATGTTGATTTCTCCACAAGGTGATAGGTACTACTTTGCATTCTGTTTCGCTTTTGCATGCTCCAATAACACTGCTGAGTATGAAGGCCTTGTTCAAGGTCTAGAGTGGGCAAGGAAGAGAGGAATAACTAGCTTGAAAGTCTATGGGGACAACGAATTAATTGTTAATCAAGTAAGGGGCCTGAATGTGGCTAAAAATGACACACTGAAGTCTTATAGAAATAGAGTGTGGAACATGCTTGAGGAATTAGATGCCTTTAATTTAGTATCTATTCCAAGGAATCAGAACAAGCATGCTGACAGGCTTGCAACCATTGGAGCATAGTTTGATATTCCAAATGACAATAGAAAAGAGAAGGTGCGGCAGTATGTGAAGGTTGTAGTCAAACCATCAATTCTTGACAACAACATTCACTGGCAAGTTTTTGACAGCGATGAGCAAATCCTTTCTTTCTTGCTCGAAGAAGATCAATTCTTCATGGTGAATCAAGCAAAACTCATGCAGCAGTATGGTGATCAAGTCATACAGCTAAAGACAAATAAATTACCTAAAGGCCTTGTTACCTTAGAGTCGATTTTCAGTACTGATGATCAGCTTAAAAAAGGTAAAGCTGGCTTGCAAATCAAAGAAGAACATTATGAAGAACTAGAGATTTTCAAAGGTAAACTTCTTAAGACAGGAAAAATTTGTTCACATGAAGATAAACAAGCTTTCATTGCTTTATGTCAAGAATTTTATGATGTCTTTGCTTGGGAATATTCAGATTTGAAAGGGTTTGATCCCCATATTGCTCAGCACACAATTGAGTTAGAGCCTGATGCCAAGCCAGTAAGACAGAAACAAAGGCCCTTGAATCCTAAACTTGAGCCCCTAATGATTAAAGAGCTGACTAAACTAGTCAAAGGGGGTATTGTCTTTCCTATCAAACACACTTCATGGGTTTCTAACCTTGTACCGATTAGGAAGAAAAGTGGTGAAATAAGGCTTTGTGTAGACTTTAGGGATCTTAACCGAGCATCTTTGAAAGACCACTACCTGCTGCCCTCCATGGAATGAATCTTGCAAGAGGTTGTTGGTTTTGAAAGATTTTCCTTATTAGATGGTTTTTCAAGGTATCATCAGGTGTTGGTTAAAGAAGAAGATCAGTTTAAAACCGCTTTCACAACTAAATGGGGCACCATGGCATACAAAAGGATGCCTTTTGGTTTGTCCAGTGCTGGTGCCATGTTTCAGAGGGCCATGGACATGGCATTTCAAAGTTCAATCAACAAGATTATACTAATTTACCTAGATGATATTACAGTTTATTCCAAGAATGTTGATGAACATGTGTCACATCTTAGGCAAGTTTTTGAAAAATGCAGAGAGTTTGGGATCTCGCTCAATCCAAAAAAGAGAATCTTTGCTGTTGATGAAGGGAAATTATTAGGACACAGTGTCAAAGCAAGGAATTACTATTGATCCTGAGAGTCAAAGCCATACTTGAGTTTCTGCTACCTAATCACAAGAAGGGTCTACAGAGCTTTCTTGGCCAGATCAACTTTCTAAGAAGATTCATCCCTGATGTTGCAAACCTGTTACAACCTTTAACAGCAATGTTAAAGAAAAATACAATTTTCAGTTGGACAAAGGATGCCAAGAATAGTTTTGAAAAGGTCAAGGAGGCCTTAGCAGCAGCTCCTATGCTGGTAAATCCCAATTTTTCTAAAGATTTTTATTTGTATGCTTATGGTAGCACAAGTAACATTTCTGCAATATTGGTTCAAAAAAATGAAGAGAATTTAGAACAACCAATAGCCTTTTTTATTCAAGGATTGGTTGATTATGAACATAAATACTCCTTTGTAGAGAGGCATGTTCTTGCTATGATCAGAAGCCTAAAGAAATTCAAGCCTTTGATCTCTCATAATAAAATTCATGTTATGGTTGCACACTCAAGTGTGAAGTATTTTTTATTGAATAAAGATCTCAATGAAAAAAGAGCAGGGTGGGTCACTAGGGTCATGGAGTATGATGTAGATATTAAGATCACAAATTGGTTAGAGGCAAGGGTCTCTGTGAACAACTTGCTACTGGGTCAAGTAGTGAAAGTGAACTAGAAAAGGATGTTATCCTTGCTAATACAAATGAGTTTCAGGATGCTCGAGACAATGTGCCTGCGGGGATAACTAATTGGGTTCAAGATATGACCCAATTTTTACAAACTGGCGAGTTCCCACCAGGTTTGAACAAAGCCAAAAGGAGATACTTCAGACTGCAGTCCATACCGTATGTACTGGTAAACAATGTTCTTTTCAAAAATGATTTGAATGGTGTCCTATTAAGATGCATTCACAACGATCAAATTGAAAAATTACTTCATGAGTTTCATGATGGAGTTGCAGGAGGTCACTTTGCTCCCAGGACTACTGCCTGGAAAATCATGAGAGCTGGTTACTACTGGCCCAGCTTGTTCAAAGATGCATATTCCTGGTCAAGAAAGTGTATTAAATGCGCTCTATTTTTAGGAAAGGAAAGACTGCCTGCTATGCCTCTACATCCAATTTAAGTGGAGTAGCCCTTCATGAGATGGGGCATTGATTTCATTGGACCAATAAATCCACCTTCCAATACTGGTCATAAGTGGGTGCTCACAGCTACAGACTATTTCACAAGGTGGATAGAAGTAGTAGCTTTGAAAGAAGCAAAAGAGTCTTCAGTTTTGAGCTTCTATGAGGATATAGTCACCAGATTTGGAGTTCCTAACTCCATCATATCTGATAATGCTCTTGCATTCACAGGTCTAAGACTGACTAATCAGGCTATCAAACATGGCATTCATTTGAATACATCCTCAAATTATTACCCTAAGGGTAATGGTTTAGCTGAAAGCACAAATAAGAATCTCATCAGGATCATTAAAAGAACCATAGAGGATAATCAGAGGACCTGGCACATCAGTTTAAAGAATGCACTTTGGGCAGATAGAGTGACCCCTAAGAGGTCTGTTGGTAACTCGCCATATATGTTGGTCTATGAAAAAGAGGCAAGATTACCCCTATCTGTGGAGCTTCCAGCTCTTGACATTGTTCACTAGTTGGAGATGGTTGAGGAACAAGACCCAATGTCTGTAAGGTATGTGGAGCTCATGGAGCTCGAAGAATCAAGGGACAGAGCAATGAAAACTTTGGAGTGTCATCAGCTCCAGACAAAGAAGACATTTGACAAAAGGGCTACAACAAAGCCTTTTGAGAGAGATCTCGTGCTCAAGTGAGATTTTCTCAAAAGTAGGCCTGGCCATCACACTAAGTTTGACAATATGTGGACCGGTCCATTTATTGTCACGGACTGCAAGGAACACAATGCTTATCAACTAGCTACAATAGGAGGGGAAGTACTTTCTATCCCAGTCAATGGGATACACCATAAACCCTGTTTTCAAGTCTGATGGATCTCCTCTATTGTACATATTAGTATAGGGTTATGTTTTCAATAAGTGCTTATGCGCTTCAGGTTAGTTATTTTCTATTTCTTGGGTGTTGTGATGGCACAATTTTTCTTTTTCGCTTTCACCTATTTTGTTTTTGGCAACCTGTTATGACCTGTGGATCTCAGGGAGTTGAGGCAATGTGCAAGACTGATATTTTGTTTGTTTTCTGAGTCTTCTAATGACTCCATGCCCAATGGATAAGCCTAGTCATTGGTTCTCATGTTTAGTAGGAAAACATCCCCCAAAGGTCGCTAGAATTGTTGCCTATATTTCACCTACAGTTTAAATCAGGCAAGATAATCATATGTTAGATCTTCAGAGGGAAATTGAACATTCACACGAGGGAAAAAACTCTACATCTATTGCTATGTCACGGGGAACTCAGTGGGAGAAACTGCCCTAGGGAGATTCGGCATGAAAATCATCTAAGGAGAAAGTCGGCAGGACATTCCTGAGGTCTCACCGACTAGCAAGGGTTCCATTAGGTCCGAATGCTTCAAACTAGGGATCCTATCGGTGTGAGATCTCTTTCGGCATATAGTCTCCCCAACTCCTAATGTCTCACCGACGTATGAGGAGCCTCAGATGGAGAGATGCTTTTGGCATAAGAAGGCGAGCTTCGCTAGGAGGTCTTAGCGAAGGCGAAAGTCTCACTGAAAGAAAGGGAAGGGACCTCGATATGGTTGTCTTCGGCAGGAGTCCCACCGACACAAAAGAACCCCTCGGTATGACTAAGGGACTTCACTGGGATGTCTCCCTGACTCGTAATGTCTCGTCGAGATTAGAGCTCGGCAAAAAGCAAAGGGCTCAACAAAAGGTCTCGGCGAATGGAGACGGTCTTGCCGATCAAGGGAGGCCTCAACAAAAAATGAAAGGGGCTCGCCAACAGTTGAAGATATCGCCCTGAGGTCCTATCGACACCAGGAAGTCTTGGCGACATAGAAAGTGTCATCAACAAAGGTCTTACCGACCAGTGGAGCCTCCAAAATAAAAAGGAGTTCGCCAAAGGGAAGGGGTTTCTACGTGATTTCTTGACAAACTGAGGGGATCTTTCCGACATGGATTGCCTTCAGTACAGTGTTGTGTTTTCGCCCTAAGGTTTCCCCGAAGTGAAGATGTCTCCCCGACCGAAGGAGAAATAAACGCATTGCCGGGCAGGATGGAGGTTATCGCCAAGAGGTCTGGCCGAAGGAGTAGAGTCATACCAAGAGGAATGCTCTCGACATAGGTTGAAGCCTTCGCCAGGATGTCACGCCGATCTGTGGGGGGTCTTGTCGAAAGGATAGCCTTCGGTGTATGTCAACAGACTTCATTAAGAGGTCTTACCGATTATAGAAGGTCTCCCCGACAATCACTCTTGAAGCGGCGTCAGCAAAGGAGGCGGGCTTCAGAATAATGTCATACCGAAGTGTGAGTGTCTCAGTGACAGGAAAGGGAGCCCGCCGAAGGACAAAGCATTCGGGTATGGTCTCAGCGACCCGTTAAAGTCTCACCGATAAGAAGACCTTCGGTGTAGCATTCTAAGTCGGAGAGAAGTCTCCCCGACTCATGATGTCTTGCTGATAAGTGAATGACTTGGCGGAGGATGGATTCTTTGGCTTAGGTGGGTGCCTTCGGTAGGATGTCTTACTGACATCACGTGGTCTCAGCGATAGAGGAGAAATCGGTATGACCGGTGGGCTGTGCCAGGATATCTTCCCGACTTACCACGGTCTTGCCAAAAGAAATAGAGAGAATCTAGCATAATGTCTTGCTGAAGTATGGAGGTCACACCGAAGAAAGCCAGCGGTCCCACCAATGAAGTCATGTCGATGTGAGGTCTGGCCAACAGAATAGAGTCTTGGTGAACGGGAAAGATCTTCGGTGTAACACGTGAGGCAAGGGGAAGTCTACAAGATGTCTCGGTGATCAAGGAAGTCTCAGCGAAATAAAGGGGAGCTCGGGCAAAATGAGGAGTTCAGTATATGGTCTCGCCGAAGGAAAAGGGGAGCCCGGTAGAGTGAAATGCATTCGGGGTGATATCAATAAGCTCTTGCTGAAACGATAAGGCGGTTCTCAGGGTAACGTTTTGCCTTTGGTAAATCATCTCACTGACAATTGGTTATCTTGGTGACCATAGAGGCAACATCAGTATGAATTTTGAAGCTCAATAAGGACTCTCATCGATGTTTCCACGTCGTGTCAATAGCTTCAGAGGGACATGATCGCATCAGTGAGACACTTCCAGTGTCTCGCTGAGATGCGATTTCGACTAAACGAGCTTTTGACTAGAGGGGAGTCTACGTGTAGTGTGCCCAGCCAATCAAGGAGAGCTATGGGTGAATCATTGGCAGCTTGACCAATGCCAAGAGAATCAACAGAATGAGAACCAACGTGTATCTGTTCTGGACTTGAGAGCATTCAAGGCGCTCAATAGGGGGATTCAGTAGGTGGACACAAGGACCAAAAGTAAATACACCTGGTAGCTTCAAAAGATCTAAGGGGTTTCTCCAGGTAGTAGTTTTTCAATGACACACACAGCAAGGACACGCAAGGGTGCAACATTTAATTCAATCAAAAGATCTTAAGATAGATTTTTTCTGAGACCGATATTTTGTAAGCCCTAGGGGGGCCGACACAATCTGATATATAAGGAATTTTTTTCCTTTTTGTAAATAGTTCGAATAATACACTCTGAGGAGTTAGTGATTTTTGTGAATCCTTTCTCAACAAATGTATATTTTGTAACTCAACTGAAATTTGGAATGTAGAACAGAGCTCACCTTGAAAACAAGTACTAATGCTCTTTCCACTCTCATTTTCTGTATGTTAGCTTATGTATGTATTTCTTTAATAGTGTTCTTCTAAATCTGTATTCATACCACAAAGCTGTGAAGTTTGTTTCTTACTTCTTGAGATATGTATGTAGATCAGGCATTAAAGGTGATGCACTTCGATCTAAATGAGGGTCATGTTGAATGCGATAAAGCGGTAGCGGTCTAGTTTTCTCAGGTGTGTTTTGCATCTTACGACGTTTTCTAATTCTTATCAACTCAATGTATCCGCCCGGAATAGTTAATTATAGTTTCATTTTGTATGCATTTTCTTCCGCACACCTCCACAAAAGATCAATAGTTTGGGTGATACCCAAAGGAAGCCGGCCTTCTCCAGGAGTTCCTCCAATCTCGGAGTGACCTGACCTTGGGAGTGATCCAATGTTCACTAAAGCTCAGGTACTACAGGCTTGCACCAGGTGCATTTCTGGTAATAACAATTTGCCGGTAGAACATGCCTATGCGTTTTACTTATCGACAGGTTACTTATAAAAGCATGGAATTTCTCGAATGGACAATACAGCATGAATGTGTATATATATTAATACACTACATATACCATCAACGCTTAATAAATTTGGTAAGTAGCGATTGGCGCAATCAGATATTGTATATATCGCCGAGGAATATACATATATACATGTCTCCATAATAATAATATATAGATTTGATATAGTTGTTATTATTATGCCAAGAGATATTAGCTTTTTGTATTCATTTATATATTGAGATATATACACCATACTCAAATTGACTTAGGATATACATATATATGTGTGTATTATTATTGGCGTATTATTATTGTGTATTCCACATCCTATAAAATATCCTGTTACTCCTCCATCTCCATAAATGCGCTTGAAGTTGATTCCTCCTCATCAAATATAGAATTGATTCCATCATTTAAAGGAATGTCATTTACAAAGAACTTGAATAATACATATGTTGACATTGGATAAAGGTCGAACCATATGCAAAGTATTGCGCAACAATAAAGGTCAATATGGAAGATAACCATAGTCGATACTATTGGAAATATATCTTTTCATTATTAACAACAAATTACTCCAACTTGGACGTTTCTATACAAAGCGATGGAATTTTTATAAGTTGCAATATAAAGTATAAAGCACATGATAATAGGAAAAGTGCACAACAAGATATGAAATGGTCAAAGCACCAATAATACACTATTATTGAGGAGTGCCCCATCTATGCTTTGTTTCTCAGTTAAATTATGACCAAGTTGACATGGTATAGGTGTTTTCTAGTAAACAAAGGACTATTTCAATAAGAATAATTGTGCCAAAAGATAAGGAGTTGGATAAGTAGTTGGCACCAACATATAGAAGCTATTAAATCTATAGAATTCTATCCTAGTTCCAATTTGACTATCATCATTTGAACATGTGTAGATTTGAATTAGTCTTTTGCTACTATCAAATAGAAGAGTCGATTTGTAGCATTTTATGATGAGTTTATACTTAGAACTTGCTGCCACCTTTAAGTTGTTTGTAGTGAGTTGACTTGCATGGAGATAGGTGTTGACTAGCATGACTTTTCTATAGGCGGAAATGTCTCATTTTTTTGTATAAATAGATGGGATAGCTCCCTTATTTGAAATGCATTCTTTTGCAAACTTATTCTGGTGTAATTATTCTGAGAGCTGAGAGTTATAGTGTGAGAGTTGTGAAATACTTTGTGAGTGCAATTTTTTCTTGAGAGAGAAGTCATAGTGAAGTATTGCTTTAGAATGATTTTAGTGAAGCTAGCAAGCTGTTGTTGGAAGGTTGTGCGTCAATTCAGTCAATTGGATTAAGCATATACATGCATGAGGATTTAATCTTCTCTTATTTGTATTAATTTATGAAAGATTGAGATTTGAATGCTTTATTTGATCTTCTTGAGATTACTCGCATTAGGGAATCATATTATTTTCTTTGGAAAGGACAAAGAAGTTGTTTTATGATATTTGTGAAAGTGTTTGTACTTACTCTGTAATAGGAGGAATCGTTAGTCATTAGTAAAAGTATAGTAGAAATGATTAAGCAAGGATAGCTTATGGGATATTCATAACTAAGTTATTTTATTAAATTAGATAGCTTGCAAAGTTACACCTAGGGTTTGATTATCCTTTGAAGGGAGGGTAACTTGTATTTATGCTTTATGAGTAAATTTATCATTAAGTTGTGGGAAAAGGGAATAGGTTGTCTCTAGGGTTAAAGACTACCCATTGAAGGAAAAACCTATGCATAGTATATAGTGGCCTTAAGTCAAATTGAGCTTGAGTAGTGTATGTGAGTAGGATGACTTTCACTCAAATTACTAGGCGAGAACACTTTGGCCAAAGTAGTGTGATTTCCTTTGGCTCCACTGTTAATTCACTGTGATCCATTTATATGCATGCTAGTCCTAGACTATGGGTTTACAAGTTCTAGTCATGTAGGACACAACACT